>JAUJYT010001389.1:0-11760 GCA_033996565.1 Nanhermannia nana
GTACGAACCAGAGGGTGAGAAGTTGCAGAAGAATCGGCTGACACAGCACTGGTGTAAGAAGACATCATAAACAGTTCAAACTGAAAATATGTGTTAAATACATATGAAGTGTCCGTTTAAGAGAATAAACTACAACTAAGTCATACATAATCCCAATCGGGTTCACTCGCGTTTACAGCAGTGTATTCCATATATGAAGCAAAGCCTTCATTGAGCCATAGCTCTGACCACCACTGACAGGTCACTAAGTTTCCGAACCACTAGTTTTATGTATTTAAAGAATAGTCAAATATTAATAAAAGAAGTTTTTATACATCACTTAATTGAAGAGAAATTAATATTATAATTACAAAGTGAGACAATTCATGAGCAATGATCGAAATCACACTCATTTTATTAGCAGAAGTTCCTTCATCTGCAACCCATAGAAGAGCTGTTTCTCTGAAGGCGACTAAACCCCAGTTCTCCATCGCTCCATAGCTGAAGTCTGGGATTGCAATCATATCTACTTTTGGCAATTGATAAGCAATTCCTAAATAATCGACAGCAAAATGATGTATACATGACTTGGTTTTATCCAAAGCATAATCTAATTTATAGCTCTGAACGGGTGAAGCACACACTCCAACTTCGTGTCCATCAATTTGTGATCCTTTACAGACAAAATCGGTGACAGCTATAGCCACCAAATAAGTAACCATTGGAACGGTTTCGCTATACTTAGTGGTCACCCAATTAAGATTTTCATCAATAGCCTCGTCAACAACAGGCATATTAGATAAGGTGGTATTCATGTGAAGGTCATGTATTAGAGTTAATCGAAATTTAGATTTAAACGACGGTTCATCAAAACACGGGAACGCTTTTCTAGCGTCAATGAACTCAAATTGAGTGGCAGCCAATCCAATGGTCTCATTATCTCTATAATAGTTACTCCTATAAAGACCAGACAGTCCTCCAAGAAGTAGATTTGAATTAAATTCAAACTCTAAAACATAATTACTTGGCTCTACTTTTTGTGCTAATTGAATGACCAAAAAATCATAGGGTCTGTATCGGAAAGTCTTAACAATTTGTAAATATTGTCCATTAATATCACGAACTCTGGTTTGAGTGACATTCAAAATACTTGACGCGTGAACAATAAAATATTCGACTTCTTCATTAGCAGTCACATCAATAATAACACTACCATTAAATATATTAGTGGTGACATTCACCTGTATTGTTGGGTAATATTCATTGGGAATTATATTTGGGTTCAATCTATATATACTCCACGGACACACTTCTGAACCACACTATAAGAGACAGCCACAGAATAAGATGCAGTCAAAAAAATTAGATATAGTTTTTTGAGAAATTTTCTCAAATTCTAAGACTAAAAGTACAGGTATATATAATTTAAAATTAATTTTTTTAGAGAAAACTTCTATTTCTCCTATTGATAATGAATTTTCTGCAAAATAAAATCTAATTTTAAAGTATAATACTTTTCAATAAAATGATTTAATACAAATCTTCAGCTAATGGTTTTATTTACCAAATGAAACTTTCATCAAAAAAATAATTTTCATTAAATTAAATGTAAAGTATAAATTCTTACCCCATTAGCTGACAACCAGTTGCCAACTGTATCTCTGTACTGATTCATCCATCTTATGTTACTATCAATTGAATTCAAAGCGCTTTGTCGGGTAGAGTTCGTTACACCAACATTTGGGTAAAGATTAAGGAAATCTTCGACCTGAGAGAAAATTAGTAGTGAAGTTCATTCTGTGTTACGCCTTGTAATACAATATATTTAGTCAAAAATTACCGATAATTAATAGAGTTAATTTCAAAAAGTTATACAATACTATACAAACCTCTGTTCTCTTTGCACTGTCGGCGAAATAACCACAAATAGTAGTGAGAACTGATCCAATTTGATCTGTACTCAGTTTTCTCGTAAGCATATCGTAATTATCTTTATAAAAATCCCAAACTATTTGTCGGCCATCAGTATTGGCCGCATAATATCCTAATAAAGTCACAAAATCAGAGACAGAAACCAATCTATCATCGAGTGAACGCGTGAGAAGACTATCAATTAAGAAAAATTAAATTTAATGCAAAAATATATTTTAGAATTTAATTTCTCACTCGTTAAGTAGATTAATATCTCTGGTATAAGTCAATGCATTTAAATAAGTGAGTTTCAAATCTGAAACATCAGTCAGATATTTATTCCAAATCAGTTCAAAATCATTAGGATTTTCACTGTGTCTTAAGCCATAACTTATTACATATTGTCTCAAATTTGGCGGTAAATTCATGCCATACGGCTGTTTCCAACTATTGAACTCTGAATGCGCTTCTTCGAGACACTTCTGATTCTCGTTACCACAGCTCAAGTCAATAATCAAAGCGCGAAGTCTTTTAGTGATTTCATTGCCATCGCTGTCATTCCAGCCTAACCTCAGATACTGAGTCTCTGATAATTGACTCAAATATTGATTCAAACTCTCCTTATAGTCAGTCATTGATATATATCTTCTGATAGAGTCAAACATACTGTTAAACAGAGACCACGGACTGAAATGAGTTTCATTCACGAGATATTTACTCAATTCAAATGGTTTAAGATATGGCAACATATTAGCTCTCGAGAGATAGAATGAGTTCAGTATAAACTCTGTTCTATCACTTGGAGTTAATTTCTCTATAATATTGTCGTTATTATTGACCAGAGCTTCAGTCCATTTGTCCCAATCCTCGAGCGGGTAATTAACGAAATACATTCCCGTGTAATCGACATTGAATTTAATCAAACCATTAGTCGATTGATCGGTATTTACTTCAATCACTTGTTGTTTGCTTTTTATAAACTCTATTTTGTATTCCTTTGTATCAAATGATGTGTAGTATGAAAGCGGAACTGTCCATAAAGTGCTGTGAATTTTGATGAAAATAAAATTGAGAACTAATCAATTTTTGAAATTCTAATTACTCACTCATTTGCAGGTTTTTGTCCATTAGATAAAAATCTTTCTTGAGTTACAGTAAAAGTATTGTTAGAATTTCGTGTTATATTCAGATAAGGAAATCCTGCTTTTGTAGTCCAAGAGTCCATCAATTCATAGATATTTGTGTCGATATCCTATATATTTAGGACATTATTAGAACATTTTTTATTCAAATTTATTCATTAATACCGTCGGGAATTCCTTATTGATTGAATCCCACAACATCTGAGTTATAGCAGTGGTGTAATTATTATCCTTAAGATATACTCTAATAGCAGATTGGAAGGAGTTCTCACCCATTGCAAACTTAAGCATTCTTATAACTGTCGCACCCTTTTAAAGATCGAATTATTTAAGAAATTATTTACATTACAGAAAAGTAAAGTTCAATAACTTTTTATAGCTATACCTTATTATAAGCGATAGCACTTGAATACGACATATCAGAAGGAGTTAATACTTGACGAACAATAGGCTCAGAATTCTCTGAAGAGTCAGTGGATACCGCACTGCCCAAGTCGTAAAAGATAAACAAATCCCACTGAAAAGAGTGATTTTGATAATTATTTAAAAGTTCATTGAATAAAAACACTGTTGAGCTCATACATAACCCCAATCGGGTTCAACAGCATCAACAGCTGGATATTCCATAAAAGAAGCGAAGCCTTCATTAAGCCAAAGGTCACCCCAGAACCTACAGGTCACCAGATTTCCGAACCACTAAATACAAAAAATATAATTAAAACAAATTTCAATTTTGAATTTGATTACCATATGAGCCAATTCATGAGCAATAATAGAAACGACACTTATTTTACTCGCAGAAGTGTCTTCTTGTGCGGTCCAAAGCAGAGCAGTTTCTCTAAACTTAACTAAACCCCAATTTTCCATCGCTCCGGCGCTAAAGTGTGGAATCGCTATTAAATCAGACTTTTTGAGCTGATAGGGAGAGGCCAAGTAGTCGTCAAATAATTGAAATATCTTTGGGGTCACATCGAGAGCATAATCTGCTTTATATTCTTTGACACGAGACGCACATATTCTGATATCAATATTCAATGGATTAGTGCTATCGTTACGACACGCGAAGTCACTGACAAGAATCGCAACTAAATAAGTAACCATTGAAACCGATCGCTCGTATTTAGTTGTTGTCAACCCTACAGATGGACTGTCAGGCTCTTCACTAGCCATCGGCATATTAGTTAAGGTCAGGTTTTTTTCGGTGTCGTGAATGAGAGTTAAGTTGAAATGTGATCTGAACGACGGCTCATCAAAACACGGGAATGCCTTTCGGGCGTGCGTTGACTCAAACTGAGTGGCAGCCAATCCAATGGTTTCATTGTTAATCTCATAATAGCTTCTATAGAGCCCAACCAGGCCTCCCAGAAGAAGATTACTTTCAAAATTTAAGACTAATCTATAACTATTTGACGATAATTTTTGTCCTAATCTAATGACCCAAAACTCAAGTGGAGAATATCTAAAAGTTTTGATGACTGAAATTTCTTGACCCGTACTGTCAAACACTTGACAATTTTCAACTGTTAAAATATCTGCCGCGTGAACAATGAAATATTCAACATCTTCTTGAGCGTTAACTTCAATTTCAGCACTTCCGTTGAATACATTTGTAGTAGTGTTCACTTGTATTGTGAGATAGTATTGCAGAGGAATTATGCTTGGATTCAGTCGGTATACATTCCAGGGACAGCTCTCTTTTGGGCATTGGTTTGTCACCCATTGTATAACATTTATTCGATTCTTATTAAGCCAATTGATATTAGTGTCTAAAACTTCTGTTGCTTTTTCTCTATCAAGTTTACCGGCGCCTGCATTTGGATATTTCTTGAAAAAGTCTAAAACCTGTGTTTCAATAAGTAATGTATTATTTTATAGTTTGGTTTTATGGAAAGTTAAAATAAACTCTATATATGTCATTAAAATATAAGAATACCTCTTGTTTTTGTTCTTCTGTTGTGAAGTAAGTGCTTATTGTGTATACAATTTTTCCAAGATTTGAATTATTTATTGTGAATCTGTTAAACGTAATTTTTCATTAATTAGAGCAGGTACAGAGTATTATAGTTTATTACATAGTGATGTATTCACTGGACTAATACTTTTGGAAATAGAACTACTGATTACAATTATATTTAATGTATAATTATATTTTGATGCCCTAAAAATACTTTTGAATCTGTTATTTAAAATCTAATGAATTTTAATAATCATAAATAGTTACACTTCTTTAAAGAATAACCTGTTATACATTTAAGCTATTGAACACAGTATAGATAATTAACTTGATACATTTGATTATACATTATATCCCATTTTGTATTCCGACTCAAAAGTATTGAAGCGATTTATGCCATATAATGACTTATGATAATGTGAATCACACTGACTGTAAGACACTGAACTATCTCTGTGTAATCTGCGACCCGGTCTAGAGCAGAGGTTCCGAATGTGGGGGTTGCGACCCCTTTAGGGGTCGTGAAGCAAATTTTGGGGGAGGGGGGTCACTAAGGGTTTTTATAAATAAGCTTCATTTTTAAATCTTTAATTTTGTTAAAAAAAATATACATAAAACTATAATATCTAATCTTAATTAAAACAATACTCTATCTAAGAATAGCTATTTGCTATTTATTAGCGATTTTGGGCCTAAAAATATAATAAAAAGTGTCAAATTTTTTGCAATAAAAAACTTTAAATAGATAATCAATAAGCTATTTGGTGTTAATTAATTATGAGATCTAATTCCTTAAATCCAAATTTAAATATACTTATGATAATTGTAAACAAAAATTAACGAAACAACAGTTTTATTTGTATAAAAAGAATAAATATCTCAAACGAAAAGTGACAGACATTTCAAATATAATTTAATCTAAAGATGAGCCTAAAAAATATAACATGAAGGAAAAATAAACTAATATATTCGGGGTCACTCTGTGAGAAAGGTTGAGAACCACTGGTCTAGAGTACATTAAGTTGGTTTGATTTATTCTAAGCAAGCATTGGAAAATCTCATTTTGGCATTAGGGTGACCTCACTTCCAGATTTCAGCTGAACTGTAAAGATTTTGGGCCATTTTAAAAAAAATGCAGTGCTTGGTCCCCCTTTGATTTTTAAAACTGTTCAGTGTGTGTTCATTCAGGAATGCATTAGATGTGGTCACCCTATTTGGCATACAGTTAGATTCAACCCACAGCCACTCAATGAGCTACGGCATACTAGCAACAGGTATAATTAACTTCATACAGTAGTAGAATTAGTAATCAATACCTTCTCTCAATTTCTTCATAATTATCTCTAAAGTAATTCCAAACTAATGTCAAACCATTTGGATTTTGTGCCACATATGTTAATAATGTGAAAAAATCTTGTGATCTCACAAACTGTTCATTATTTGAATTTTGCAAAAGTCTATTAAATAAAAGAAATAATTGAGTTTATAATAATCAAAGCAATAAATAGTCAGATAAAAAGTCTCACTCATTAAGTAAAGAAACATTTGAAGTCGCAGTCAATCCCTGCAAGTATTGTAACTTTTCTTGTGTTGATTGAGTTGTATTGTATTTATTCAATAAAAAGTAAAAATCTTCACTATTAGTGCTCTGAATGATACCATATTTTAATACTAAAGACCGTAAATTAGGCGCAATGTGCTCTCCATTTTTAAAATCAGCAAATTTTTCGGCCGCAGTCTTCAGACAGTCGTCCATCTGATAACCACACGCGATGTCAATGATTACAGTTCTCAGTCTTTTTTTGTTTGCATTGCCTTCACTATCATCCCATCCAAGTGTTGAATACAGATCGAGTACTTTATCATTCATGTAATAATTGAGTGCAATGTCTGAGTCTTTATAAATCAAATTTTTGATGTAATCAAACATTCTCTGAGCAGTAGTCCATGGAATCAGTGAATCCTCATAACGAAGATATTTGGACAGCTCGAGTGCTATATCATAGGATAGTCTTCCAGAGCGTGATAAGTAAAACGCGTCGTTAATCAGTTTCGAGCGATCTATTGGTGACAACTCATGGATAACATTACTTGTATTGTCATTCAGTTCTGTTATGAATTTTCTCCAATCACTTTCCGGGTAATTCACTATAAAAACTCCTTTTTGGTCAATATTAAAATTAATTAAATCTGAATTAGAGCTGATTTCAATGTCTTTTTGTTGTTCTTCTATCCATTCTGTGAATATGTCTTGACCTCCGACTGATTTATAAGTCAATGGGATTTTCCAATTATAGCTTAAAAGTTGTTGAGATTTTCAATTAATAAATAGATTATATTTTTAAAACTTAAACATCTCATACCTCGAAGAAGATGTGGAATAATCTTTGAGAAATATTTCTTGTTTTACAGTTAATTTGTTAGAACCAGTCGTTCGAGTTATGGTCACAACAGGAAAGCCTTTTCTCGAAATCCATGCGTTCATTGTTTGCGAGACATTCAGTTTCTAAATAAAGTGGTAATAATTTCGATTATCATTATATACTTCTGATTAATTACTTCCTCTGAATTACCTCCGGGTGTGCATTAGACAGTTCAGTCCAGAGGTCTTCAGTCAACGTGTTCTGATACGCATATTTGTTGAGATAGTTTTTGATACCGTTCCTAAAGTTTTCTTCACCTAAAATCGTTTCCAACATTCTTATCACTGATGCGCCCTTTAATTGGATTGTTATTTGAAAACAGTTTACAAATAATTATAAATATAGAAATACTTTATTATAAGTTATAGCATCAAAAACAGCAGAAATATCGTCAGCGTTTTCCACGGCAGTCAGAATTGGATGTGTTTTTGTGGTCGAATCGGATTCAAACACATGATTCAATTCATTAATTGCAAAATAATCGTTCTGTTAGTTTTGGGAACAATTGTTTGATAAATGAGTTCTTATATTAGACTTTATACAAGTTTATATCTCACATAATTCCAATCCGGCTCAACATTTGAAACAGCTTTATATGTCATGAAAGTAGCAAATCCTTCGTTAAGCCAGAGATCGTCCCACCATTTCATTGTCACCAAATTTCCGAACCACTGAATTGTTTAGAAAAAATGTTTAGATTTTCTTTAGGAAAGTTCAAAATTAACTCAAAAAATAAAATGTTATTTTAAACTATTATTGATTACCATATGAGCCAATTCATGACTGATAATCGAACAGATCTGCATCTGGTTAGAGGTCGTGGACTCAGTTTCATCGTACAAAAGATATGCCTCCCTATAAGTAACTAAACCCCAGTTTTCCATTGCACCGGCGCTGAAGTCTGGAATTGCAATCATATCCACTTTAGGCAATGGATAATCGATTTCAAAGTAATCCTTTTCAAAAAAGCTCAATATTTTAGGTCCAGCTTCTAATGAATAGTTCGTCTTTAGTCTATTATCAGGCGCTGCACACACTTGAACTCTAGTGTCGGACACACTTTGAATGCATATAAAGTCACTGACAACTAAAGCGACTAAATATGTGGTCATTTTTACTGATTCACTGAATTTAGTGATCGTCACATCCGTATCGACTGCCGGCATGTTTGATAAGGCGCTTACATCTGATGAATGAGTGACTGAGATTTCGAAATTAGACTTGAACTGGGGCTCATCAAAACAGGGGAACGCTTGTCGAGCATAAGTTGGCTCGAATTGAGTGGTGGCTAATGTTTTGATCTCATTATTACTGTTAACATAAGTACTAGTGTAGAGACCAGACAAACTACCCGTAAAGTTAGCATTAAATTCAAGATATAAGCGATAAATAGCGGGTCGAATGATTTCATTGGTAGGAATTATCCAAAACTCATTCGGTGTATAAGAAAATGAATTACTTTTGCCACTTATCAACTCATTTGTACTATTAGTATAAGCTTCAGATTTAGTTATCTCTAATCCGTAGTTATGCAGAATAAAATAGTTGATCGGTTTCGTGAGATTTACTTCAATACTAACACTTCCACTATATCTAAGATTAATGAGATCGACATTCCATTCTATTTTATACTTCAAAGGCATGACCTGTGAATCTAATCGCCAATTAAGCCAAGGATTCAATGACTGACTATTGCTATCCAACCAATTGACAACACTTTCCTCATGAGTGTTAAGCCATTTAATATTATTCCTGACATTTTCAAGCGCTTGATTCCTAGCATTTTCACCGGCGCCTGAGTTGGGATTCTTCTCGAAAAAGTCTAACATCTCTTGAAGTTGTGTTTGTGTTGAAAAACTACTGCAAACGGAAGACACGTAAGTGCCAAGTCTTCTATCATTAACTGTAAATCTATTGACCAAATAATCCCAATTATCTCTTAACCAATTCCAAACCAATTGTCTGCCAATAATACTATTGTCGGCAATACTCTGCTGTACAGTAAAGAAGTCCTGATCATTGATTATTGAAGAATCAGCTGAGTATGAAATCAATTTTGACAGTAATTGAGTGTCTGAAACACTTGTCAGTGCTGTCAATAATTTTGATTTCTCTACTGATGACACCTCTGTTCGCCACAAATCCCACAAATAATTCCAGTCCTCGTCATTTTTACTGACTTGCATTCCATACTTATACGCATATTCTCTAACATCAGGTGATATTTGTTGTCCAGTATTGATAAAGTTCTTGAACAGCTTTAAAGACTCGTCGAGACATTGTTGATTACCATTACCACACGCTAATGATAATATTCTTCCCCTTAATATTCTGTTTCAGATTTCAATAAATTTTTATTTATTTAAAAAATATAGAAATAAAATAATTTTTGTATTTATTTTTGTGTATTAATTGTAAATTTTCAAATTTGATATAATACAAAGAGTTTTAATTTATACTGTAATTAATAAAGAACATAGGCTCGAAAATCCCAAGCCTGAGCCTAAGCTCAAATGCTTCAAAGCCTGGAAGCTGAGCCTCAGGCTCAAAAAGGTCACTCTAGCTGAGACTGAAGCCTAGACTAGCCTTAGTCTATGCTCTTCATTATTTATGATCATTAAATGATAAGTGAGTTTTTTTTATCTCATTCTTCTATTAGTGATTCATTGAGCAAATTAGTTGCAGTTAATAGTTTTTCAATAGGTTTTTTGAAATTGAATCTCTAAACTTATACCAAATTGATAACTATTTTTAACAAGAGTTGAACTAAACTTTAGTTATAATTAGAGAACAGACTTACTTGTCTTGAAAGCTCTCAACATTTCGTTCTGTGTATTCCCACCCAAGACTGTTATAAAGGCTTTGAGTCCAGTCTTTAATATTCTGTTTCATAGAAAGTCCTCCATTTGATGCCGAAAGTATACCATTAAGTCTATTAACACTACTATAGGCGGCCATCCATGGAATCAAATTGTCTTCATTTCTAATATAACTCAATATATCAAATAATAACTCATAAGAAACATATCCTCTTTCAGCCAATATCGAGGCATCAAATATTATGTTCGCTCTGTTCGTCGGAGACAAGTCTTCGCGATTTGTGTTTAATGTGTTGATCAATAATTTCCAATCGTTTTCCTCATAGTTAACGACATAAAATCCTGATTCTTCGTCATTGAATTTAAGCCATGAATTAAGAGGTATTTCTTTACTAATACTCAAATCTATTGTTCCTTCTTTTGTGTTCAATAAATAATTTCCTGAAACACCGGGTGAAATATAACTCAAATAAATTGGCCATAAATAGGATTCATTATTAATATCTTCATCAGGGTTAGTCATAAATCTTTGTTGACTGACTTTTATTTGTGTTGAAGAAATTCTTGTGATATTCACTACAGGATAACCTTTAACTCTAGTCCAGGGGTCCATGAAATCGGTCACATTCCTGATTAAGCCTGAATTCTAAATTAAATAATTTATTAACAAAATTTATTCAATATTTTTAAGGAATTAACTTTTTAGAAGAATCCATTGACTTAAACATAATGTTATTTTCATATATTAGCTCATTTTTAAATTTAATGATCAAAGTTTAATAGAGAGAAACTTTTTCAATGTTAGAAGTTTGAGTTGAGACTAAAATATTTTTACAAATTCAATCACTTCTTTTGTATTATGAAAAGTCTATTAAAACTTTAGAGATGAAGTGAATTAAAGAACTTAACATAAATTTCGAGATATATTTTCAAAATTTGTAAAGAATAACTAAAATGTAGACATATTTGTAAACTTCTTGGAATAACTTTATGTTCAAACAATTCAATGCTTACATCATTTAAAACATTCTGAATTTCGTTCCATAGGTCTTGAGTTCTGGCGTTATTATATTCATATTTTTTCAAATAAGCTCTAATTCCATCTCTGAACACATCCGATCCGATCGCATATTCGAGCATTCGTAAGACTGAAGATCCTTTACTATAAGATATTGTGTCAAATATTTCTGTTATTTGATCCGGATTTGTGACCGTTTGGATTATGGGATGAGAGCTCTCGAGTGCATCTAATTTGAGAACTCCGTGCAGGTCATCATTCAAGAAGAACTGTTCGATATGCCAATCAGGTTCAGTATAGTTCTGTGCCCCGTATTCAACATATGAAGCAAATCCTTCATTAAGCCAGAGGTCATCCCACCAGTCCATTGTCACTAAGTTTCCAAACCACTGAAATAAGTTTAAATATGGGGTTTTAATTCAGATATAATTGAATGATAATTAAAAGTTCTGAGATATTGTTATAAATAGTTTTCAGTTTCAATGAATACAAGTATTTAAGTCTATTTTGAAAC
>JAUJYT010001390.1:0-11758 GCA_033996565.1 Nanhermannia nana
CTATATGTACTTTAATTCCTGACTTTAATAGTTGGCTTTCATTGATATTATATCCAACTTTGTTGATATCAAAGTAGCAATCGGGTGCTTCTTCACCGATTGAATCCCATATACAAGACCTCTCGTGACATTTGGTTTCTGACAGCTTTTCTATTACAATGTTTATTTAAAAAACGTCAATTTTTACACATTTATAGTAAAGGCTCAAATATATTTGAATGTTTGAGTTGAATGAATGAATAAATTAAGTGAATTGGCATTTGTTAAGCACTAACCGCCCCAATAACTTAAACTGACTAATAATAGTACTCGCAGAAGGATTTATAGCGTTTGAAAGCAACTTAAAATTAAGTTTGAATCGGGCTTTCGCCTGACTTTTGAACATTTAATTTCTTTATAAATAAAACTAAAAATTAAATAAAAACAAAAAATCAAATTTAAATCGATGAACAAGTAGTAAACTAGTGACTAGAGAAGTTAAACAAAATTTGCATAATTCAACTGCTTTGAAGATCGATTAAGAATGAGAGACATCAATCTTAAAATCGCTTAAATTAAATCCTAATTATATTTGTGATCATAAAAGAGAACTGATTCTAATATCTGATAGAAGTTTGAAAGTTTATTTTTATTAAATTAGTGCTTTTGTAACATGACTGTGATGTAGTTAACCTCTATGCCACTTAATAATGAAACTATAAATCTAGTATTAGATAACCAAAAAAATAATCCTTTAATCTAATTACTTATTCAGTTTTAAATAACTTACCATTAAGTGAACAATTCAATCGATCATATTTTCCAGTTAATAAAGAACTAATGAGATCACTATTAGCTAAAAGTGTGTATAAAACTAAAAACTTGACGGTAAACATTCTTAACTTGCAATTAAGAATAAATTGAACTTTTGGTTCTCATAGCATATAATAGAGTACTATTGAATCAAACTGTTTATTCATATATATAAAGTAATTAATTATCTGCATATCAATTGATAAATCAATCACTAAGTCGTAACTATACTTGGAAAACAAAATTTGGTTGATTTCCCACAAACAAAGTAATGGTATAATTTGAAATAATTAGTATAATATTCAGTACAGTATGTACTGTACAGTACGGCATGTTTTCAACTTTTATCGGGTCGCTTATAATTAATTTGTCATTCTCATTCCCATCAGATTATCATAGATTTCTTAAGCGGTACAATAGACCAAAATGACTGCAGGTTACAGAATATTTAAAGTAAACTTAAATAAAGATTTGCGTCATTATATATATAAAAGCATTTACTATTTAATTATTGAAATTTATTAAATATATATTTTCTTTGGGCAGCAGATGTTCAATGTTGAACATTATATTCTGCTCACAAATTATAAACTTATTGGTAATATTTTTTAATGAGAATATTTATAACAAACGACTGTTATATTTGATTATATTTATTACGTTTTGCCACACAGGTTCCCCTTTAAAGGGATATAAATTATTTTTGATAATCTTTTTTTAATTTATTTTTGAAATTTTAATGCTAAGTTCGTTTATCATAAATTGCGATAATCAACTTATCTGCTTAGTGTTTAATCATATCTTAAGCACATCTTATATTTTCTCAAAGTAAAGGAATATATCAATACTTTAATCAAAAACTTTTAAAATACTTTCAAAAATTTTAGGCTTCCATAGATTTTAATTAAAACTTATGTAAATCTTTGCTTCTGAAGACTATCTGAGAGATATATTTTAGAAGTATTGCGCGCATACATCTAATCATTTTCAACATTATCTGAATTAAGTTGTATGACTCAAATGCTCAAATACAGAGGATTCAATCCTTAGCCAAACATATATGATATCTGCTAATAAGTTCATTGAAGAAATTCAAAGCTATTGGAGTATTCGATACCAGGTCGTCCGGACCTTTGGGGTGGGTGAGCTTTCAGGAATTTTTGAAATTTCGAGGGGGGGTCAAAAACTCGTCGGTTTTCTGAGACAATTTTTTCGCAGAATCAGTTTTTCCGCTAAAAAAATTTTCTTACCAAAATTTTATATTTTTTTGGGGAAACGTTAAAAATCATGGATTTTAATGCCAATGTTTGATGAATTTAAGCATAGATCTTATTACAGGTCTTTTAAAAAAGCTAAATTTGAATCAAATCTGAAATTTTAATGAAAATCAAAGAGGGGACCAAAGGATACATTTTGGGTAAACTTGGAAAAAATCAAAGGGGGACCAATGCACTATTTTTGAGATTCCGAAAATCTTGGGGGGGGGGGGGAGTGCACACCCATACCAAACCTATACCTTGCACATATATGGACTTAATTGTAATCAAGGTTCGCCAGACCCCTTCGAGTCAGGGGGTATAAGTCTGAAAAATTTCGAATTCAGCAGGAAATTAACTCATCTGATTTGATAGACAGTTTTTTAAAATTTAGGAAAAATTTAGGGAGGATGTAGTTCTCCAACTTTCCAGGCGGGTGTACACCTCCAACACCCTCTGATGAACCCTGATTGTAATACATATTTTTATTTCAATTTATATTTTTTACAAAGTATCTTTTACACAAAAATTCATTATTTATTTAATTTTGAAGAATTTAGACTTAGAATTGCACACAATATTGTATATTTGATTAACTAAACTAATTTTGTTAAAAAATGTATCTTAAATATCTCTTTTGCTGACTTGAAGCTCGGCAAATGCATGGCAAATGCACTCGTTTGCAATAAAAGCAAAAAAATTGAAGGCCTGAATAAGATACACTGAGTGTATGGTATCCTATGATTAAAAGGTCATTGGAATTCAGATAATCAAATAATTAATAAATACTAATAATTACTATAAAATACCAATAAAAATCAATAAAAACATTAATGAGAAACAGCTAAAATTCTTCAAAATAATTATATAATTTTCAGTTGAACACGCATTTGAAAATTGTTTATTTACCAGTTCTTACAGTGTTTAAAGAGAGCGTATCCATCCTCCACATGTCAGTAGAAATCAAATTGTAAACACCAAACAAATATTGGAAGACTATTTGTTTTATGCATGACTGAAAATTTCTTGTTTATGCATTGCTTACTTCAAGTTATTGATTACAAGTTAGGCTTCTTTTATAAATAATTTGATTTCTGGCATTAAATCATTTTATTATGAAATCATTTCGGAATTTACAAAATTTTTATTCATATACAATACATAGTCATATATTTATAAGTTTATAAGTCAACAAAAATGAGTTACGATGACAGTAACAACTATCATAAAATTACTTTTAAAAAACAATTTTTTCATATAAAATATTCTTATTTGAAATATTACAAAAATATATTAAGATTAAGCTGTTTTTATGCTTTTATCAGTCATATTGAGTTGCATTTCAGGAATAAGAGACAAATATTTATCAATTACTTCTTGCTGTATAACCATTGTTGTCCTTCTGTTACATAACTCTACTATAGTACTGATTTAAACAGTTATACAAGTGATACAAACCTGGAGTCGTTATCTAACTCTTGTGATACAATATCTAGTTCTTCAGTTGCAATCCTTAAGCTCTTCTCAGATTTCTCTAAATCTTTTTCCAAAATTTGAATTCTTCTCTGTAGAGCAGCCACTTCTCCTTCTGCCTATTTTTTAAATAAAATAAAACAAAATTTTATTTTTTAAAACTTTAAAATAGAGCAAGCGAATTAAAACTTTAAAAATATATTTGAATCGATTTGAATATATCTAATTGAGTGGAGTCAAGTGCAGCTCATTTACTCAGAGTGTCAGAAATGATTAATTTATTCAACAAAAAAAAAAAAATTATTTTCATCTCGAAGAATAAAGTGTTATAATATGCAAATCACATAAACTGATAAGTTAGCAATCAGTGCAAATGCCTAATGTCTTATTAGAGTGTCTACCTTTAGGCTTTGACCTTTTTATTTTCATCAGAAGTAATCCTCATTTTAAATGGGTGCCAATCTTGAAAGCAAGTCATTTGCTTTGATTCAAATAAATGCCTGTTGAGTCCAAGTTTTAATGATAGTGTCCGCCTGTTTTATTGCTGATTGCTTTATATGCTTTTTATCAAAAATAATCATTTTAAAAATGATCTCAAAAATCATTAACTATGGAGACAGACGAATAAATTGCACAACAAATTGCAATAAAACAAACACAAAAATTCAAAACAAATATGTTGCTCTTCAACTTTGTTCAAACTTGTATAGACGGTAGTGAGCGCTTATACTAATACTGAAAGTTTTATTACATTTGTTTTGAATTTATTTAATGTAAGTCCAAAAGGCAATAGAAGCTCAACTCATCTTTGTTTAAATAGAAATATTAGTCATTCAAAATACAATAAAATTTACTTTTTTTTGTTAATCTTAAACTTAATTATCAAAAGATTTAAAAAGTTTTGAGAACAACAATAAAAATATTTAGATATTATTAGCGAAAAGTTAACCCCTAAGGTTAGACACACTTTTTATGCAGCTATTATTTGTAACATTTTAAGCCAATTAAGTATTACATTTGGAAAACAAACTGTTGAAAAAATTATTTCAATAATAATTTAGATTATAAGATAAGGACTGCTTTTAGGATACCTGATCTCTCTTTGTGTAAGTCGTGTTTAGGAAAATAAGTGATTTCCATAATAGTTATTGTTTATTGTTTGGCATAAATTAAGGAATTGATCATATCGTATATATTTGACAAAACAAAAATAGAAAATCTTTATCGAAGTGATTCTGATTGTATTATTAATGAATTTCATGATTATTTGATTAAAAAAAATTTTAATGCTCAGCATTTGAATACAAAACTCAATTAAAGTATTAAATAACAAATAAAAATTTCTATAAATAAGTGAAGCTTCTCTCAGCTTTTGTTATGTTAAAGGATTTTCGCACATAAGTTAAGAGATTATTTACCTTTATTTAAATTTGAAAATGTTAATTCTTTTTTATTCACACTATTTTAAATGGCTATTTGATGGTAATTCAGTGCTACGCCTTTATTTTTGAAGTTGACAATACTTAAACGCAACGGTTCATCAAACCTTTTTTCCCCTGAATAATGACTCTTATTATTCATTGAAAGCTTACAGTGAATCTAATTTTGCCGAATTGTAACACTTAAATGTCATTTTTAAAGAAATAATTTTAGGGATCATTTCAAATTGATTTGTTTCACCCAAATGTTGTTATTAAATACATCTGTTATTAAATATATCTGCTTTAGTAACCTATACTATTTCGAAATAGAAAATCTTTTTTTGAATTAAATATGTGTATGGAATTATTAATATATGATGGGATAATAGATAAGCAAGATTTTAATCAAACTTGCACAAGGTCTAACTTATTACGTAAGTGTTAATAATTCATTCTTAATGAAGTTCAAAGAGTTCATGTTTGAAATAGACTTTTATGTATTTAAAGGCTTAAAATTAATTAAAATATTACAAAAATTAGTCTCTACTTTTTAATTTTTTAAGAGCCATAAATTTATTAAAAGTAATTTAATAATTAAATTTAGAACAACTTATAAATAATGCAGAGTAAGCATTAAGTTTTATTTAATTACTTTAATATTTTAATTGTTAGCTAATTACCAAATTATAAAAAACAAAAAAAAATTTAAACAAAAAAAATATAAAACACAAGAAAACTTAAGAAAGCAAAAGCAGCACACCTTATAGTTTATAAGTCATAAACTTTCATAATAAATATTTATCTTCATTATGAACTTTTCCGCATATTTCAAATTACATAAGCTTCTGAGTTCATTAAAGTCAAGAACATAAATAAACAACAAAATTGGGATTATAAAATTGTTTTATATCTGTTTCATATAACTAAGGGAGTGATCGCCCACAAAACTTTACTCTATTTTTCAAGAAAATAAGGTTTTATTATATTATTTTTTATTACTTAAATATATAGATAAGGGTTATTAAGTAATCTTAACAAGCATTAAGTCAGCTTATCTTTTGAGAAATTTAATATCTTTTAATATAAGTGAGAGATTTCCGGAGTTAAGGTGTAATTAATAGTATTATTTGTAACTGAATTAATTAATTGGATCAGAAATATAATAGAAATAGTTTAATACAATCTTTTGAGTCATTAATTAATTTTCGAAAATTTTGTGTGCTTTGACTTATTTATCAATAGCATATATATTGCAATTAACCAGAAAGAGAAAAGTTTGATTAACATTTGAAAGCAATAGCAATATTTCATAACACTATATCTCAAATAGTTAGGGAATATTAATATTCCCTTAATATACATAAAAAAATTTTGGGATTTATATTTTTTTTGACAACTCATTTTCTTATGAAAAACAGAGTTTAGATATAATTTGATTCCTAACAGACATAATTTGTTTCTAACAGACATAATTCATCTGAACAATTGAGATTTTTAACCTCAAAACTTATATTTTTCCCGTTTTTATCATTTTTTAATTAAAAACACCTTTAAAAAGATCAATCATTTCGAAAATAATAGCATTGGAGGTCAGAGGAGAAAAGTATACCGATTAGGTTTAAAAGGTATTTCTCATTACAGAATAATATATTATTTTATTATAAGTTAAATCTAGTTATTAATAATTTGCTTAAACTATTAATTTAGAAAACAATACACTTTAGTGAAACTTTTTGAAAATAATTATTCATTTAAAAGTGCGATTTTTAACATCATAGGTCATAATTCCTTCACGACCTTTAAATATTAATTTGCAGATAACCAACGAGTAAGCACTTAAGTACTAACTGAATATCCACAATAACTGTCTGACAATCATTAAACTCAATCTTCTTGTGAATGAATTATGCGCGCACTAAACGATTTTTAAATTATGTAATGTAAAGATAATTATTTGAATAAACTAAAAATAAAGTTTTTAAAATAATAAGCTTTTTAGTTAACGCTATTAAACTAAATTGTGGGAAATAAAAAAAATAAAAATTGTGATAAACAAAATTCACAGAAAAATAAATTATAATATGAGTCTTATTCAGATTTAGAAAATAGATAAGTTAGAGCAGAGTTAGTTAGAGCTGAGTTACTGAGAGCTGAGTTAAACTAACTATCATTGTATATCTAAATATTTAATAAGCTTTGAGAAAATACATACCCTTTTCAGCTGAACATTTTGAATGTTGTGAAGTTCATTAGAAATAACTCTAAATTTCATGATAGTTCCCGACGAAAATAAAGAGCTGCCGAACGCTAGACCGGGATATCCTGGCGTTGGGTTTCTTCTCCTGCGTTCACTAATTACCTCAGTCTGAATACTAGAACATCTCAATTTTGCGAACTCTTCTGTTTCCAAATCAGATTCATTTTGACCACTATCCTGACCGTCAACATTCAAATTGAAATTAGATTCATTGGCAGCACTCGAGTCATCCTCATCTTCATTAACAGTCCTGTCAATTAAAACTTGTGACATATCATTTTGTTGTGGCATTACTTAAAATAAAAATTTTTCATATTTATAAATTAAAACTTGAAAATTAAAACTTGAAAATCAAATGTAGAAATTAAAAAATTTCCATAAACTTTATTTAACTAAAACAAGACGTAGTTTTCAAGTTGACGACATTTGCTTGAATGTAAGGGTACACGATTTGTTTGGCACATAAATATAGGGACTCTCCAAATGCCAAAAATAAACTCACATCTTATGTAAGTTTAACTCGTAAGTAAAAACTTGAGATCTTTTTCCCCTCTCTCTTTCAAGCTGTTAATAACCATGCATTGCGTTAACTCAACTCACTTTGCAATTTAAAGCGGAAAGCAAATTAGGGCAGCCTTAATATAGAACTATCCCCACCAAAGGCGTTGGTGTATTTGATTATGGGCTTACTTTCAAACACAACTAACTCTACATGATTTCGTGAAGAGAACAATCACTAAATTAAGATTAATTTATAATCTATTTCCGATTTATTATTCCATCTTTACATTAAGTTTTAATTTGAATTAATTTTGAAATTGAATTAACATTTTGTTAGAACGAAAACGAAAATGATTTTGTTATCTTTTATTAATCAAACTTTTATAGTAACTGTACCCTTGAGATCATCGTTTTCTTGCAAATTAAAATTAATTTCATAAACTCTTAGTATTTAATGGGAGAAATAATTAAATAAAATGCTTTCTTAAAATAGTAAATGATTTAATTTAATGTCATCTCATAAAATAGTAAATTATGTAATATTTTATTTGATAAGCGTTTTAAACTTTACTTTAAAATACCACTTGTCTTATGATTTAAGACTTTAGATATTGCTTTTTTTAATCCATAACTTAATTTAATTTCCATGCTATTATCAAATTAGATCGACATACCTAACAGTCTTAAATATGTTGACCATCACTATGTATATAATACAGTAAAACAATTTATGGCTTTTACCAAATAAGTGAAGCTCCAAAAAGAGAATTATATGCAGTCACGAAACTAAGAGCATTGTCAATGACCAGCTAAATGGTAAGCCGAATGCTATTTAAACGCAATCTGATGGCATCTGGCAAATGATGCTCATAATTATACACTTATAGACTCGTGCATCTAAACTGCAATCAGTGCATAAGGCATTAGCCTCTTTATGCTGAAAATGGACACATTATATACTAAAGAATATCAATATTACAATAGACATATGATAGACAATCCCGAAAGCTTTATAATTTTTTATACAAACATTTGTTATTGTCTAGACGGGGGACAAGATTATTGCTAAAAATAATAATACTATTAAGTTGAGGCTCGTATTTCGATATTTTAATAGATTTTATAGTTTTTTATAGACTAACTAATCATCAATTCTGAGATCTGACACTTAAGTCTTTCGCTTTGGAAACTAATTTTAAGGCTTTCACTAATTTATCTACAGTTAGAAATGAGTAAAGATTGAATCCATTAAATTACTACTGAATTTATAAAATTATGCCTACATTCATGTTGATTACTTCTAACCAGATCTAACTGTTTTGATCTTAAGTGCTTCGATATATCTCTTTAAGTGTCAAATAGTAGTAATAGAGTTTTGATTGATGTTATTTTAAATTTTAAATATTTTGTAATCATAGCTCTTGTTATTTAAGTTCTAGCAATCATATAGAGATCAACTCATTTAAGAATCAAAATAAATATATTTTATATGAGTTATACTAAAACTTTATGAATAATATTGGAAAGAATTATACAATAAAGTGGAAATTAGAATTTAATTAATAATTTGCATTAATAAATCCTACTTATATTATTTTTCGATTTCCATGACACTATTTCTGTATAATTTTTGCACTTTTAGTTTGTGGAACAGAATTTATTCCTCAAATTTAATTTTCTATTGTTTAACAAATGCAAAAATAGTCGAAGATATTATTTCTCGTATCAAAATGACGTTTAAAATTATATCAATCAGAATGCTATAATTAGCATGAATTTTGCTTAAAAATATATATTATTATACGTGTATCTATAGTGTGTTCATGAGATCCCCAATAAGGAAAGTGCTAACTTACTCACAATGCAAATTAGAGTTAAATTCAGGGTTTTAAGTGTTTTAGTTCTGAATTAAATTAATTCTAAGGATATTTTTATATAAATTTGAATTTTATTTTTCAAATTAAATACCCATCTGTTCGGCAGTGAATGGATGAATGGATATTAAGTTGAAAAACAAAATTTAAATTTATATCAAAACACAATTTAATGAAAAACAAATCAAACAAACCCGGAAAAATTCATGTCTTTGCCACTATTATCTATTAAGTATTAAAAACTAATTTCGATACTAGTTTTTATATTTAGAGAGTGAAATTTAAAACCCAAAAGTAAAGCCCAACTGCTATTAATACAAAACTAACATCAATTTGACCGAACTATAAAGAGACAATGTGAAAGACCTATTTTTACTTATCAAATAAATCTTTTAATTTTGCAATAACAACAAGAAGAAGAAAATACTATCCAATCAATACGATGTTTATATTTTTAAGATGCAATGATTTATGATAGATATATAGATAGATGATTAGATAAATTTATTATGTATACAGCATTAAATGGGACATTAATTTAATTTAGTTCGGACTTCATTATGACTATTGAATCAATGAATAACAAAGAAGGACCTCCTAGTGATATCTAAAGTGCTTAACACCAAAACAGCCGCAAAACATTAAAATAAGACCTTAAGAAATAATTATTAGGATTTCGAATTCATAAATAGAAGTATAACGAGTAGGATGTTTGTTGCATGCTCTTTATGAGTGTAATACGAATAATGAACCACAAAAATATAACAATAATAAGTTATAATTTGAATATTTATGGAAAACTTGGGCAGATTATGACGACATGACCTCTGGAATAAATACTTAATGTTATTATTTTTACGCATTAAGATATCAATGAATTAAATGAATATAAGTATAAATGAATCGATCTTAAGTCTCAATATTCATTATTAAACTTTTGTACCTGTAATACTTGATTCTGTCTTTAATAAAATGAATAACGAGATTGATGTTAAAGTTAATATTAATGACTTTCATGAGTTAGTTCGCAGACCGGATTAAATGCAAATCCATGTGAACTTTTTGATGATGATAACCATGATAAATGATTATCAGTATTTATAACATTCATTTCAACCAAAACTTAGGATCAGATATAATAAAAATAATTAAAATCACATTTCAGAACTACTAAAAGATAATTATAATGCATTTAATACTTATTACTAGAGAAGTGATTTTTTTGTTAAATCTAAAACATAATTAGAAATACCATTTGGACATTAGACAACTTAGATATTTTTAATCAATATTTAGAGATTTTGTTTAAGTTTTTGCTCTTTAATTTAAATAAATAAGTTAAAATTATGGTATAAAATAATTTAAATAATTTTTGAGCGCATAAATTTGCTGAATTTGTGATAATCTGATTTTGAGGCAAAATCTTTCTCCACTTGTTTTTGCTCAATTCATCACTAAAAAGATGATAAACAACATTTTACAATTTTCGCGCATATTCCCAATAATCGACTAAATTATGCTAACAATTAATTGAAAAACTTTTAAATATTTTGCATTCTTTCGAATTTTCTTATTTTTAAGCATTTTTATTATAACAGCCAAAAATTGAAATATTTATAACAGAATCCTGATGGACAGTCACTCCCGTTTTATTGTTTTTCGGGACTATTGTCGAGATATGCCTCAACATAAAAAAATTGTGACCTTTTTTAATTTATGAATGTGTATAAATACAGGTTTAATAAAAAAAATTGCGAATATGACGCGAAACCTCTTCAGTGCCGTAACCAAGATTTTCAGTTTGAGGGGCTAAACATAGGAAAACACTAGATATGGCAATTTTTTAAAATTGCTATAGACCTACACTTAAATGTACAAAAATCGTTGGTGGGCTATAGCCCCCTCTACCACCCCAAGTTTTGGCTGTGACCCTCGTATACACCTCATATTTTATTTCCAAAAAATGAACATTATTCTAGTATAGCCCTCGAGTTATACGCCTAAATTTAGGGTATTAAAGCAAATAACAGTTAAAGTACTATTTCTAACTCAGAAAGCGAGCACATTCAAATATATACTTTCACATATAGCAGCTTAAAATTTATATTTATAAGAGCTATACCAATAAAAAAACTGAACTCAATGAATAATAAGATAAAAAATCCGGAGAAAATTTTTACAGTA
>JAUJYT010001391.1:0-11756 GCA_033996565.1 Nanhermannia nana
ATTTTTTTTATTAAATTATTTGCTATAATGGGAATAAACTGTAAAATACTGCTAAAAGAAATGCTGCGAAAGTAAATGCGGCGAAAAGTAGAGCTGCGAATAGAAATGCTCCGAAATTGAAGAAAATCCTTTATACTATAACTTGTAGTATATGTTGCCCATAGGCTCAGCTTAAAAAGCATTTTAGAATCTTAGGTTCAGGTTTTGAGTCTAAGCGCAAGCTCTGAGTTTTCAATCCTAGGCTCAGCCTTTAGACAAATTTTTGCTTAAATTCACAATAACTTAATATTTTGCTTCACTATGTTTGAAATTTTTATTTTGTACTGTTTTTTGAATAATACAAAACAGTTTTGATATTAGTATTTGATAAACAGATACATAAAAGTTTATGTATGTCTACTAAATCATAATCTGTCAGACAATAGCAACGATAACACATACTTGGAATCAATTTGACAATTGACGTAAATACAGTACAGTATGTTTTCTTTTTCTGCTCATATGCATTATATAAAAGTTAATTAGAGGTATGCGTTCCGTTGCTGTCATATTTATGATTTAGTAGGCATACAGGTATATCATTTAGAGGCTCAGGTTCTGGATTTGAGTCTAGGCTCAGGCTCTAAGCATTTTAAGCCGAGGCTCGAAAACTTCGAGCCTATAGACATCATTACTTACAGTATAATCTATTGATATATTCAATAAAAGCGTCAATTATTTTCGTAAATCTTATTATAATCGACATAAAAGAAATATAATAATGCTTTTTCATATATTAAATAAGAAATTATAATCTTCATAATGGATGAAAACTTTGAACGATAGCAAACATAAATACTCGATATAATACCTGTAGTATTATTAAAAACTATTTTACAAAAGCTAAGTTTGAATAACAATTGAGAGCTATTTTAATGAGATTACCAGCTTTAGGAGAACGATAAGTATTAATGAATTACAAAGAATTTTATATCCGAATCAAAGATATTTTTAGCCATTCTATGAATAATCTTATATAGAAATACTGATCTCAATAGCTTTCAAATTGTATGCAACCAATAAAAGTCAAAGTTAGCTCATAGTGTATGCAAACAAAGTCTAATTCATTAATTATTAAAGCCTTTTCGGGCGTTTAGTTTTCGTCAATTTTATTTATTTGAAGGAATAAACCAAAACTCTTACTCAATATCTATAAATCTCTAACGTATTGCATGTATATAATGATGTAGTCCGAGCTTTTTTGAGTCTGAGGCTCTGACCTTAGAGGTTTGTTAAGCCTCTTACAAATGAGTTTCATTATTTGTAATTAGATATTCATATTAAATAAGCAATATTTTGTCTTATATTTGAAAAACTGAGTCATTTTGTTTCTAAGGGAAAATTGCAATGCATTTCATTTGCAGGTTTAGGCAGAGGTGCGGATCATAGGATCAGCCTTAAGCTCAAGCCCAGCTTCTCTCACATGTGATAATCTGTGCTTCATTAAAAATTAGTTCAAATTTAATGGCAGTTAATGAAATCAAATATAAAATAAAATGAATATAAACTTATTAATCAATACTTTATATAGGTATACTTGAATAGTATGCGGAATGGCACCCTTCTTGTTATTTCATTTTGAATTAATGCATAAATCGTGATTCTATGACTATCCAAACGCTTAATATGAGAATATCGAAATTTTTCAAAAGTCACCTCAATTTTTGAAAATTAAAGTAATCAAATTTTGAATTGAGTAAAATGGGATCATATTTTGCGTCATTATTAGATAGCTAAATAAGACTTCCATAAGGACAAAAATTTGTAACAAGATAAAGGTAATATTTAAGTTTATTTTGTTCAGTCGGAGATTTTTTTCTGCCATTCCCTATGTAGTAAAAGGTCAAATACATTTTATATTTACCTTTCACATTGCGAGAAAACAAGCCATAAGGGTAGCGGTGACGTATACATGTCTAAATATCTTTTAATAATCGGCGATTACAAAAATGGCAAATTCATCTGATTATGTAATTTATTTTTGAGCTAATTCATTTTTTTTGTTCAAAATATTTCAAAATTCGCGCTTTTTTATTGTTTCCTTAGAAACCAATTATAGATTCAAGAATTGACGAAAATTGATGTGACTCTTGGAAAATTTAGATTTTAAGGGTATGGATGGCCATAGAATCAGGATATATGCATCAATTCAAAACCCAATATGAAGAAGGGGTGCCATTCCGGGTACTTATCAAGTATACAAATACTAAACACAATTTAAACGCAGCAACAAAGGATAGATAGGCGTTCATGTCATCAGAGATTATCATAAATTCTTTTATTTTTAGAATTGCATTATTCAGACCAATTACGAGTCCAGTCGACCATAATATGCATTAATAACAAATTGCTTAACTTGAAAATTAGTGAAAATATGATTGATCGACAAAGTCATACAACTGTAACAGTACAGTACAGTTACGTCTCTATACTTTTAAATACAAATGAAATCCATTACATTGATGCCCAAAACTCTTCTGCATTTTCCCCCAAAATCTTTTCCAATTCATAAAACATTTCAGACTCTGTTTAATGGATTATTAAACAAATTATTCGTAACTTTTGTTTCTAAGACTAAACTAAGAAAAGACAAGTTTTCGATTTCCTTTAAAAAGCAGTAAAGTTGTGATAAACATAAATATAAACTAAGTTTTATATTGCAGTAAATCATATCTGGATTCAAATTCAAAGTTATTTAACAATAATAACTTATAATGAGTTCAATAACGGAATAAATTTTATTAATTTGTATTCAAAATGTTATCACAAGTGTTGGAAAACAATAAACTGTTGAATAATAATTTGAATAAAGTTTTAAATTTTTAAAAACTTAATCAAACTGTAGATTATGGACAGTATTAAGTATTAACAGATATGAGTACATATACAGAAAGTTATATACAGTTCAATACAATTTGGTTCAGTTTTCTCGAAAATAATCTCAATTTAAATAAAACTCAAATAACGTTTTGGTTATCTATTAATGCAAATTATGATCACAGACAGTAATGTATCAAAAATTTATTCGTAATTAAACTTAAATCATATAATATTAGGAATACATATCATACCAGTTGTTGATAATTGAATTCGTTTGCTATCAATTGAGTCCACACTTAACTGTTGGCAATTCATGTTTGGCTCCATTTGTGCCACAGAAGTGTCTTCAGGTCTAAGACTATTGGACTCAATATTGATATCGATATCACTATTAATTGATGGCTTTGTAAATGGAAGTCCAGTAATGTCTTGTGATTCACTTTTAACTGTCCATAACTGAGACGGAAGTCTTTCATTAGTTGGCGTATTAATAGGTGACGGCATGTCTTCTATTCATTCATTTCTTATTATTTTCATAATTATTATTTATTATTATTCATTTCATTAATGCTTTTATTATTAACTCAATTCGTTTAAGTGTTGGTCAAAAAACAGTTACATTTAATTACTTTGTCATAAGTTTGAGTTATATTGAAATAAAATCAATAATAAAGTGATATTTAATTCAATATTTTGTACACAAGTTGTGCACAAAATCCTCAATAGATTACAATTGAGTCAAACCTTTTCTGCGCTCACAATAATAGAGGGATAGAAGGATAGAGGGGTTTAACGCTTTCATCATTGTTTATGACAAATAGTTGTTATATCGAATCAACAATGTTTTGATATTCAATTTAAGTTTAAATGTTATGTTTTAAATTAAATCAATTGTTTTATGAAATTTTTATGCCAAAAGTTACAAATAATTATTTAATAGCAATAAAAACTTTTACTATTTATAGATAAGACATCATTTATTTAATGCTTTCATTTTTTGGTCATATTATCAATGAAATGACAGTAATAAACCATAAATTACGTCATTATATAATGCGATGAACTTCTATTTGAATTTGAAAGTTGCACTTTTGTAGAGACACACAATTAATGATATTTTTACGGCCGGGCCTTCCGGTAGATGAACATTATAACTAAACTAAATGAATAGTCGTGAAAGTTGTGTACAGCTAAAGAAAAGTAAGTGCGTGAACAACAAAGAGAACAGATTCCTTCTTAAAGGTTAAGCGATTCTCCCAATGATGCGTTTGGATTATAATTAGTGACAATTATTGTTATAAAGTTAGACCCGATTTTAGCTACTCATCGGTTACAGAACTGTTTTTCCTAAAATCCGAATATGGGTTAAAAACACCCGCAAAAAATTGGATTATTCTGATCATTAATTGTTATAATTTGACGAAAATCTGTTAAAATTGAAATTCATTTTCTAAATTTTTTTTAGATATTATTTGAAAATTTAATTATAAAATTATTTTAGAAATCATAGAATTGCTAAAATCGAAATACTGTCAAAGCTATGCGTGCTTTAAAAAATAGTTGCTATAATCGGGGTTTTGTTAAAATAGTTTCCTATAATATTATAGCAACACTTCAGACCAGGTTCAGACGTTCTCTGCATCACTCAAGTTAAGTACCTGTGAGTTCAGATTCAATAATAGGTTCGACAACTCATACTTTGACTATGACTATGACTATGACTAAGCTATTAATTAAATTTTATTAATAACGTGTAAATTAGTATTATATTCTTTGATTTCGTTGACATTTTCATAGGTTTCATGTAAACACATAGTTTGAACTTCTAGTCCCCCTTCAATTGTCATATATTTATTGATTTTAATATATTATGTACTGTTACAGTACATGTATATTAATTAATTAGTCGTCACTTTATGTAAGCATAACATGCGAACTCGTACTCTATTTAAATATTAGTTCTATTCGTGTAATCAATTAACAATTCACGTCATGAAAAGATTTGCTTTCATTTCCATGAAATGGAATGAAGTGTAAAAATAAATTTTTAGACAAAATATGAATTTTTTTTAAATAATAAGCACTTAAAAAGTCAGACAAATCTTTACAATTAATAAAAACAGTTTTAGAGCTATTAAATAAAGGATTAATATACTATTTAATTGGCTTTTTTGCGAATGGTTTCAGAGACTTTCACTTAAGTTAGAAATATTGTTACAATTTATATACATTCGAATCTAATATTAAGCTAATTGTTAGCAATTAATTTGCGACATAAGGATAGCAATCAAGTAATTCCATACTAAATAAATAAAACACTCATTGAATGTAATGTTTCCCAAAAAAAACTATATTCTAATCATATCTTAATTTTTGCAGAAAAGTTAGCCGTACATTGATTGGAAAATATCTTAAAAATAGTTTAAGAACTAACTATGAGTATACATTTGTATACCGATTTTCCGACTCAAAGATATTAAAGCAGTTTATGTGTGATTAGGATAGTGTGAATCACATTGGCTATGAAACACTGACTATCTCTGACTAATCTGCAGACAGAGCTAAGCCGCTTTAGTCTATGCTCACTTTTTTGGGCATATAGTTAGACTCGAGTCGAAACCACAACCATTTAGTGAACTTTTGACTCAATTAGTCGCCAACGCCTAAGCCACTAAGCTATACAGCTAGCATTTTAAGAACTAACTAACGAAATAAGTTTGAATAAAAAAAGATTACTGATATTAAAAATTATAGTAAATTTACTGACAGATGAAATGATAATTGAAAAAAGAAAGTTTTAATAATTGAAATATACATAAATTGGTACGATTTAGAAATATAATTTACAAATCAAAAGTCAAAAAGCTCTCAACATATGTAATGACTTAATGAAAACTGTGTTCAATTGCATTTTGTAAGTTTGCAATGAAATGATGTAAAACCAGACCAAACGTCAGATTCCAGACCAAAACTGTTGAGAAAATTGGTTTATTCGTTAACAACAAATAAGTATTAAAGTGAGTCCTCATCAGCGCAATTGAAAAACAGGTAAATTTAGTGAATGTTTGGCTGATATATACTATTAATGAGTTGTGAGGCGAACTCTAATTAGAATAATGGGAACAAAATCATGAGTTGGGTGTTTGTGTTTGAATATTTTGCAAGTTCTGTGAGGCTTTGCAATCAATGTGGGAATCGCTCTCATATGTGATTTCAAACTGTGATAAAAATTCGATGCATTCGTCTCTATTTGCGAAAGAAAGCTCTCTCTCTATGAACGACACTGGGATTGAGGGCCGATATCTGATGAATAATGACATCACATATTAGAATAATAACTAAAATATCAATCATTAATTATTAACGCATTTTCAATAATAATGGATATAACTCTATTTGAGACTTACCTTTCATTAAAGTTAGACAAAAGATAAAGTTATTATAGGAAAGGATTACAAAACACAACATAAGGACAACAGAGAAAAAGAGAGAAAATGACAAAATGAAAATCACATACGATTTGAAGATAACTTTCAAAGCATGTTTGCGTTCCCTGAGAACGAACCAATCCATCAAATAACCAGCCATTTTTGGCGCGGATTGGTATAGCTTGAAAAGCTTATGATAACTACTTAAAGCCCATGCACTTCGAACTTGGAGTGCATGTGATATTACCTCATCGTTTATGTCATCTTTTGAAAGATTCCGCAGAAAAATTTGCAAATCTGTTAACATATAAACCTTTCTTTAGAACCAATTCATAGAAATTAGTCAATAAATTCATACCTGACTTGTTTTGGGCGAATATATAATACAGAATCAGATAACCAGTAAATTCTTTGCGGTTAATGCTATCGATTTCTTCATAAAGAACTTTGAGTTGACTTTGACACTGATTGAACTCTTCTGAATCACCCTGAAAAACATTTAATTATAATTAATTGTTTCAAATTTTAAATATAAATAATAATCTAAACTAATCTCTTAATAAAATCAAAATAAAGTGTAAGTAATGATAATCACCTTTTCTAATGCAATTCTCGCGTGAGTTTCATAGACTTCTACTGTGAACTCATCGCGAATGCATTGAACGGTTATGTCCTGTCTGATAGACTTCAACTGACCGCACGCGTAGTCATAGTCTTGAGTTTTAATCCAATTTTGTTTAACCATTTCAAGTGAACGCTTCAGAACATGAATTGGTCTAACAGTGGAAGGATCGGGAGCTGAGGTCAGTCTAAGATATTCTTTCTCTAAGTCAAGACACGTGCCAACGATAGCACTCGAATTATTGTAATCTAAACCCGTTTCATCTGACACTATGTTTTGGAGAGAGTTTAAGTTGTTATCAAAACAGCCCTTTTTAGGCTGCATTTCTTCAAATCTGGCTTTTCTGAGAGCCATTCTTTCGGGGTTTATGTGTATCGATTGGATGTGTTGAGTGGCAGGCATTGCATTCATTGCATTGGAATTGTTTTTCTTTTTATTTTTCCTCTTTTTCTTCTTAGTTTGCGCTAAATTTGGTTCATTCATAAAACTATCGATAAAATCAAGTTTAGACCTGTTATCCTCTTTACTCAATGGAACAAAGCCATGACTTGGACTCGAATCATACGACAATTTTGAATCATTGCTTTCAAAAGAAATTGAGAAAAATTAGCAAAAATTCATACGAATAATAATGAAATGAAAACATACCTAAAGTACTGTTTATTTTTTAACTTTTTCTTTTTATGTTTCGTTCTATCATTTGGTGAACTGAAACGTGAATGATATGAATCGGGAGACTTTGATGAAGACCTACTTCTAGTATTACTTCTACTTTTAGATCTCTGACGCATTGCCTTATTCTTGAAATCTTTGCGTTTATTGATTCGTTCATTATTTGTGTGCATTGAACGACTCATTACTGTATTATTATTATTATTATTATTATTAGAATTATTATCATTGGAAGCATTGTTAGACTTTTTTTGAGGAGATGCTAAAAGGGGTAGGGGTTCGGCGGACCAGTCATTTGTGAACAGAGTTCCCTTTTGATGAGCAGTTGTTAACTTTCCTTTAAGAATGATCTCAACTCTATCTTTATCTAATTCATTAACACAGGCAGAGAAGGCTCTGTTCACATAATCTCTTAAGCTCTCGGGCCAGGTCTCAGGCGCCGCATCAGTTGGTGGCGAACTCTTATTCGATGAACTGGTAGGACATGTATTACTACTTGAAGGACAATCATAGCAATCATAACCTCTCGGATTAGAATCCATTTGTTTTTGTTTTTTGTTTTGTGTTTCAGAGATTTGATTGAAATTTTTCTCTTTTACGTCAACTGTTTTCACACCAAATGAATTATTGACTCCGTTTTGATTGAATGAGTTTAAAGACTTGTTTATGTGCGAAGACTGTTTGGAAAGTTGGAATCGAATTCCGCTATTATTTGAGTTTAAAGCGTTAGAAGCAGTCGTCGATTGCGGTATTGATTCTATACAAGGCTTAACACTTTGGCTAACAGTAGCGCTAATATTGACTGAATTTTGATCAATTGGGGAAATAGTGTTAACTGAATGCGAGTATTTTGGTGCAGAAGAGAGAGGGGGTATTGTACTGACAGAGGGAACGGGACTTTTAAAAGCAGAGCTAACCCTCGAATCATTATTTGTAACAAAAGGAGGTGTAATCCCAATAGAAATGCTATTATTATTAGCATTTATGTTAAGACCACCATTTGTAGCGGTGTTTGTGTTTTGTGTCCCTAAATAGCTATAATTTGACTGAAGAAGTGCTGCGTTTGGCCATTGATTTGTCGGTTGAACAATAGTATTGAAATTATAATAATTACTTCCGTATTGACTCCTATTATGACAGTTAAAAAATATACAACAGTTATACACATATAACAGACTTAAAATGGAGTCTACACTAACCCATAGGGCGAAGAGTGAGTCCATGGGTTCAGATAATGGCATTGTGTTTGAGGTACTGTTGGATGAGTTGTCGCCTTATGAGTGACCACTTCTGCTAACGATTGTCGCGCTTTAGCCCACGCTTCGGGCTCTGTAGAGCTCTGACCACTCATTTGTGATTCAAATCCAATTATATTACCATTAAATGGAAATGAAATCAATTTTATAAATATTATTAATTATTATTCGATTTTATGTCCAAATGAGCCAAAAGTCGAATACAATTATTAACAAACAATACAATAAATGGCAATAAATGGCAATCAATTCAATTAATAGTCGATTAAAACAATGAATATCTTGTTATTAATGATAATAAGCTGTCATTTAATTATCATTTATTACCTGAAACTGAAATCAAATTAAAATTAATTTAACACTAATTTGTATTAATATTTATTTAATATTAATATTAAACTAAATTAATATAAAATTACTTCAAAACTCACTTAAATAATAAACAAAAGTAGATATCAATAAATATCTATAAATATATTAAATTAATTTTAAATAATATTAAATATTAAGCAATTATTGGTTTATATTAATAAATATTTAATTTAAGGAAATGTCGAAATGCAGTGTTTGAGTAAAAAGCGTAATAACAATGGACTCGTTATTATAGCAGTGAATCATTATATGAATGAGTCGTTTGCAAAAAGCCCTAACTTTTAAAGCATTGAAATGAGTAAAACACACACATAATGTTATATTACTATTGAAAACATTAGTTTTTATGGTTTTTATTACTAAATTTGTACCTATTTTTTCATTAAAACATATCATCAAATTAATTATATGGAAAGAGTATGCGTTAAACTAATGATTAAAAATGAAATCTAAAAAGAAGTGAAGTAATGTTAGGGCTTTATGCAAACCACTCATTCATATGCTTTATATGAGTGGTTATGTCATTAGAAGAAAGTCCTAACTCACAAAACACTCAAATGAGTGAAACCTCAATTCAAGTCACTTAAAGTTTACTATGAAAGCGAATGCCATTAAATATTGAAATAATTACTTTCTATTATTTAAATTTTATATTGATTTTACATTTAAAGTTTAAATGTTTTTAAATACATTTTGAATTTAATTATATGAAAACAATAATTATTAAGTCATTCATTAAAAATAAATTCCAAGTAGTGAAGTGAAGTGAAGTTAAGCCCTTCTTCTAATGATTCACTGCTATATATATACAGTATTATAGTTTATAATAATATGTAATTCTCTGCAAAAGTGCCCCACTTTGAGAATAAATACAATTTTTTTTTTGAAGGACTTCAATATTAATATCTTACAAGTCTTGTATGGTATGAATTGAAACTAACTATTTCTAATCTAAATCAATACATTATATCGAGTTCACTATTTTTCAATAAGTAAATCAAAAATAACTAAAATTAATATTTTGATGAAATTATTATAAAAAACATATAAAATGCATAAATTATTAGACACTTAATCACTTTAAGGCGACACTAAGTCTTGTGTCACTTGAATTTCTTGTATAACACAATTTTTGTATTATTTTTTAAAAGTTATAAATTATAACACTATGAAATACAAGTAAACTATAATCAAACCTGACCTAAACCAGACCTAAAACACCTAAACTAGAGTTGACTAACAAATGCGTACTTTATCAAAATGATTCCATAGTGTCTCACAATTTGAGACTTCCACTCAAAAGTGAATTTCTTCTATTAGTAATGCAGTAGTTTTCTATTAATAAACATCAAATATTTAATAAAAAGTTTTAAAATTCCAGTTAAATTCCAGATTTGTTGCATTACATAAAATATATAACTTGAAAAAGTCTTGTACTCTACTCTTGAGGGCACGAAAGATTAATTTTGCGGAAAAATTGTTTGAATAATTGATACTTTTAATGAGAGAATTAGTTTTAATTAGCGTTTGTTAAATTTACTAAATTTTCTCCAGAGCACTAAATATAACTTAACAGCAAAAAGTTAAAATTATACGTTATCCTAGAATGTTATGTTCCCCTAATTCTAGTATTATATTAGAGATAATTGAACTCTCAAATATAAAATTCTGTCAAATTATTTGTTTAATAACTAGTATTATAATCAATTGATAGCTATTTTTGAACTCTTTCATTTATTAATCTGCTTCTATGAAAAATTTACTAAATTTTCTCTGAGGCCACTAAATTTAATACTAAATGCATGTTTGCTAGTTTTAATGTTTTGCAAAGTTAGTTATAATTGGAGCGCAGAATGAAGAGCTCAAATAAAAGGCTCTAAACGCTTATACTTGTCATCTGAGAAGTTCTAAATATTTTAAACTATAATAATGATAAATGAAAATAAAAAACTTTAAAGTATTGGCTTTATCTGTATATTATGTAATAATAAAAAACATTGTCATTTTGTCTGCGAAGGGATAACCTGTAATCAACAGGAAAGGCTCGTATTTAACTACAACTTACAAGTATTAGTTATTTAAGTTGAAGCTTTAAGCCCCAGCCGAACAGTTGAAGATAACTTATTACCGTTAAGACTGAAAACTTAAAACTTCATCAGCTCCTGCTTTTGAACATAATTAGTAAAATCGAAACTAAAATTAATGTCATCACTTTTTTAGATGAGAATCAATACTGTATTTGTTTTCAAAAATATTTTATAACAACAAAATAAAAATATTGTTCACTAATATATACAGTAATTTATAGATAGTTCGGCGTATTTTCAACTGAATAATGTTGAAGAAACAAATCCCGCGTCTTGTAATCAGAGACGGACTTCACTACAACGGTACGTGATCTGGACATTAAATTTGCCTCAATTAGCAGTAGGTATTAAGATAATGAATTCAGATATATAATTATCTAGAGATAAATACAAATTCTTGTAAGAATTTTTAAGTGATAAAAGGTTACGAACAAAGAATTTGATACATGTTTGTGTATTG
>JAUJYT010001392.1:0-11744 GCA_033996565.1 Nanhermannia nana
ATGCAAAAAAGCTCATTAAGATTTTTACCTTCCTGCCGTTGGCTGAGATAGATGCACTTATTACCGAGCATGAAGCCGCACCACACCTGCGGACCTTGCAGAAGAAACTCGCTGAAGAAATTACCATTATGGTACATAGCCGGGAAGATCTTGAATTTGCTCAGAAAGCTTCTGACATTCTTTTTGGTAAAGGAACAACCGAAGCCCTCGGGTCATTGAATGAAAAACAATTGCTCGAAATTATCTTTAGTATAATGAATATTAGCTAAAATTTGCCATAAAATCATTAGCACAGCCCAAAGCCCTCAGCTTAACCCATGGCTACTAAATTTCATTATTGGTCTGGAGTTCGAGATTTGAGGCTTTTCTACCGACCCTATGGCTATGTCAACTCGTGAGCTTTTTCCTAGTTTTGATATGAATTATATGAGCGAATCAATAGCCCTTAATCCTTAAGTCAAAATATTTAGTTTTTAAAAATAATTAATCATATTTTTTCAGTATTATAATTAATAATGACAAGTGAATTTTTATTGGTTTATCAAATTATATTTTAAAATTTAATTCTGAGGTTAAAAATCTCCAGTATTTTAGGAATAGATTTCAAAATTAGCTGAATGTGTTGAAGTAATGTGTTGAAGAAAACCTAACCCTAGCTCAAGCTCAAGCCAAACTCAGCAAACATCACTATTGCAAGAAATATTTTATAGTGTAGTCTAGCATTCATAGGATTGGTGTTCATGACTGCATATCTGTTAACATCATAGGTTCTCAACCTTCTCAAGAACTTCTAATTTACATTATAATTATTAAATTGCTTATAAAGGTAATGGTCAGACAGAATTGAGTTAAATTGGAGGAACATGTACACTAGATTAATGCATTCACGTTTTATTCAAGCGTGTCTCATTGTATGGCTTGTATGGCTTGTTTCTGCAACTTTTTTTTTGCAACATTTTATAAAACTTAAATTAATCTTCGAGACAATATGTAATTTTCTTTCAGATATACTACTTATGTTCTAATCCATTAAAGTATTTTGGGATAAGGAATGACAAAAATCATAGCTTAAATGTTTATATTTATTTTAACAGGCATTGCAATTAAACCTGTATGCAGACAATGAGCTCATTTTCAGTTATGTGCCGTTTATATGTAATATTATACCTGATTTCGTGAACGAAAGATCAATTCAAAATTAGAAAATTAATTATTTAGAGTAATTTGAGGATAAAAAAAATTGATAATTCATGTAAAACAGTAATTTAGCGATGTTTTTATGTGTTTTACATTAATTAAAAGACCTAATTTTGTAAGAAAACAAAATTCACGAAACATTAATATAATTTTCATAATAATTTTGCATTAGACCTGAATACTAATACATATTCAATTAATGTCTTGCATTTTTGTAGCGTTAAAACAACGAACTGAAAAAAATTTAAAATCATTAAGCTGTCAGAATTGAACTGTATTAAACTTATAAATTGCATACAAATACTAATTCTAAACGATAGGATTTATTTTTAAAGAGATAAGATAGTCACTTCATTTCTGTTAAACCTTTTTTCATTTATTTAAAAAAACAAAATATCAACCATTTGTTAAAATAAATGTCGTTTCAGAAGCAATATATGAAAATATAAATCAACATTTTTTCAAAAAACTTTTGATCAAAATTGATGAAAGTGTACCCCTTTTTAAGTGAAGCCAATTTCATTGGCTATTAAGACTGTCTATAGCTTAGCATAGCATAGCATAGCATAGCAATGAGGTTGTTATACCTAACTTTCGAATTTCTTAAAATAATTTATCTTTGGAAACATCACCACAAGTCTCAATCGATGCACAAAACTTGAAACAATAATTCATTTTTTAAATAGAATACAAATTATAAATTGTTTGATTTAATTAAGCTGATACTGGATGTGCAACATATATAAAAAATTGTAAATTTAATTTCTTAAGAACGAAACTCGAATTAGATAATACATAGATTGAGTTGATTAGAGAATTAATTATCTTATATCAAAGTATTCTCATTTATATTACTTAATTCCAGGCTTTATTAAGCTAACGGTTTAAAAAACTCATAATTAAGAATCAAAATTCTTTTATATTATACAAAACTTTTCACTGTTTCGCAAAGAGGAAAGTTATGGTGAACTCATGGGTCAGACAAACTTAGACAAGAGGTAATGAAGATTGATTAGATAGTATTGTAAATATAGTATCTAATCATTAAATATTCAAAAATCAATGAAAAACAAGATGAATTAATTAAGTTTATGAATTGCTTTTATTGTAAGATCCTTTAGAAATAATTAATTTTATTGGATTTTTAAGGTAATAATAAATTGAAAATTAATATTTATGCATAATTTATATATTTATTTTCAATCATTGATATTCGGAAAACTAGTCGTAATTAAATGAAAAGTCCGTCTGTTGGTATGTTTCACCTACAGTACTGATGAAACATTTAAAACTGTTAGAATCAGTTGAGAGAAGGGTGACCAGGTCATGATGAGCTGATTCCTGGACATATTGCAGCTTGCGCTTCAAGCGAAGAAAATCAATGGAAAGCGTAGTTCAAGCTCAAAGTCGAAAGACTGCGTTTTTATTTGTTTTAAATTGTGTTTCAAATACATAGCGTTATTAGTGATAAAAAATTAGAACCGCTAAAAATTCATTAATAATCGCAACTGCTTAACAAATTAAAAAAGTCTAAAAATTGCAATTATTAGAACTTAATACTAGATTATTATATACAAATTGCTATAATCATCATATTTTAGGGTTTCTGTAATTTTCTAGACTGAGGAGAACCATATCTTTTTAGTGATAAAATTGATTCTAAATGTTTTACATTTTTGAAAATATTATCTTGAATTTACAGTTTGTAATTTAAGGCAATACAAGGTTCAATACATTAGGGATGGCTTATTGCCAAAACTTAAGAATATGCTCGTCCACTATCAATCCTGAACACTTTCATGTCAAGGAAATACATTGTTCTGGACACAGAACATAGCCCTTCATTCCTGTACTGTCCAGTCCCGTTGTGGACGCCTGGTCACCCTGGTTGAGAGCCGGTTTTGTATGTTTTATAGTCTCTATTTAATTAATGGTGCATTGCCTGACAGCATGTTTGCAGATCTCATCTGCTATCAAATGCTGATTAAGGCAGACCTGAGGTATCGCATTATTAGCTTAAATACTGATTTCATTAACTTTATGTAATGTAACATAAATGAACTTAATATATAAACTTAATGCTTAGTTCAACAGATACTCATCATATCATATCTTCAGAAAATTTCACTGTTTGTTTGCTTTTTCCTAAACTTTATTAAGCATTAAATCATAAGTAAAAGTCTCGAGAAAATGAAAAAATTTCAAATTCAAAATCAGAATTATTTGTTTTAAAAATGTATTTGTGTTAAAACTATAATTACATAACACTTAGCGTCAAATAATTTGCAGTTTCACTGAGAGAATGACATTTGATATTTAAATAAACTTTTATTTAACTAAATATTTGGCGCTTTTATTGATGAGAGAATACCATTGGGTTCTAGTGTTAGTGTAGAGCTAGTGTTATATTAGTGTTGGTGTCAATGCAAATGTAGGTCTACTTTCTCTCTTATGCTTTGCTGAGGACTGACGTCATTCTCTCTACGGTTGCGAAATATTGTTCATAAAACACAGATTTATTGTTATTGTTGTCGAACTCAATAAGTGTGGACTAAATTTGACTAAAACTATAAAAAGAGTTTATAATTCATAAAACTATTAAAAAAATTAGAGACCAATTGAATGTAAGACATGAGAAGCGAGTCATTCAATGTGTAATAATTGGTAAGTCTATGATTGTATGTATTCAGTGGTCTATTGTTATAAAATTATTAACACTTTTTGTTTATGTCTTTCAATAATAACTCTGAATCTGATATAACTCTAACACAAGTCTTAAGCCATTGGTATCGAAAACGCGTGAAATGAATACTAAAGAGTGTATTGAAATACTTGTAAAACGAGTTTTAAATCGCTATTAGAATACTAATTGACTAATAGGTCATAATATCACTCAAAAAGGGAACTAAAAGAAGGATGAGATCAGATTGGATTCAATTCGATTGCATTGCATTGGATTTGATTGCATTTGCATTGAGAGCAATACAGACAACAGACTATCTCTCTATCACTCTATCACTAGTACTAAAGCATAATATGCTATAATATACTCATTGAAATGCAGCACAAAAGCGGTTGCAAAGGTCTCAGTGAGTGTCTGTATGTGTCTCTCTCTCTCTCTCTGCTCTCTCCCCTATCCCTACCATCCCTACTATCTCTACATTCGTTGATCAGAATCCAGACCCTATTGCTATCCCTATCCCTACTGCTATCTATCCCTATATCTCTCTCTCCTGTTGATTATATAAGTGATTGCTCTCTTGTACAGTATATAATAGTTTAACCCTATTATAGGTGCGGCTAAACTGCTAAAAATGCTATACAACTAAGACTGAGAAACAGGCACTTCATTAGCTTTGCGTCGATTTTTGCCAATGATATATAGCGTTATGCAGTATTATTATTATTATTAGACCTATTTATATATATCTAACTTTATGTAAAAGTTAAATATACTTTTTTAAACACTCACTCGATTCACATAATGTGTATTTTTTGAAAAGCCATTGGAAGAGAGGCTGATTTTGTTGCTGTTGAGCACCACATTGAGCACCGCATTGAGTGCAGGGCATTGGCCTGCGATGAACTGAAGAAATGCCTATCAGCCAAACGAAATAATCCGGTCAGACCAGAAGGCCTACTGCAGTTACCAGTGCTGCAGTGTTGGTCTTTTTAGCTATTAGGACAACCACTTTTCTGCATTCCTCTCCCATTTAATATCTTTGCCATATCTCCCACTCATAAATGCTGTCTTGATCTCTACTTATTATATAGTTTTATATTATTTTAATATTATTCTAATTCTATTAAGTTTTTCATGTTTTCAAAGTTGTCGCAAATTGACTGCTTTCCAATTGTGTTGCAATTGAGTTGTTTTGTTTTGATTTATTTGTTTTGTTTTGTTTGGATTTGTTTGATGTGTTTGATTAGCGATCGATTCATTAATGATTATGAGAGCCGTTGTTCAAAGTAATAATAAAGTTGGTCTCCTCGGTCTCCTCGCCTCCTAATCAAGTGTTTATGTGATCTCAATGTAGTGCCATATAATACAAAAAGTATCAATTGTTCAATAGTTGTGTATTGTCTACGGGTATACAATTCATGAATATTAATGTCGCGTTTACTCCTCTCTCACTTGACTATTAAATAAGTTATAGCCATTGCCAACTTTTTTGGAATGCCTCGAGAGCTTGTTAGACATAATTTTGCGTTCGTTGACCTCAATAGTAGGGACTGTAGTAGAAGTAGAAGTAGTCGATTGCTCTGCTGATGTAGCCGTTCAATAAGTATATCACCAATTATTAGCCGTCTCTCCTCTTCGAGTTTGTTTCGTACGCTTTATTTCACTTATCGATTCATTCGACAAAAGTTTATTTTAATAATAATAAAAAGTTGTGATAATGAGTGTCCGTATGAAACCAACAAGTTTTGGTGTTCGTGAGAGATGAGCGCACTTTTCAAGTATTGAGTATTATCTCAATTGTGATTATTAGAGTTAATGTAGTGGTAGTGGTAGTGATAGTGATGGACTCCAACTCGTGTTCATATGTGGCCACACAACGTGGTGGTGTTGCGCTGCTCTTTGAAGGTCACAGATATAATAAGGTGAGAGATGGCAAAGATGGAACTGTTTACTGGCGGTGCTCTCGCGACAGACAATGTCCCGGAAGGGCTGTCACTGTCAATAATCGTGTTAAAAAAGCCAATAATAAGCACAATCACCCGCCAGAAGCAGCACTCAGAAACGGAACGGGGAACCCATCGATTTTGTCATCATCTCAAAGCTCATCGTCAATCAGTGCCTCCACTTCTAAAGAGCGTAGTGATGAGGGCTTACTCTCTTCGAGTATGGCCCTTCAAGATGTGATCGAAGCTCAAGCGGCCGCTGCGGCTGCCTTTCCCACAATAGTTACCGAAACCCTCAAATATTTGGCGGCCGCCAGCGGTAATCCACAAATGGCTGCGGCGTTTGCCTCCTCTATGGCTTCATTAAGCAGTCCCTCAATTAAAAACCTCGATCGCGCCCTCGTGAGAAATACCTCTTATTCAATCGGAGGTCTGCACTTATATTTATTGTCTTGAGTAGAGATATGTGCCTTCCATTAATATTTAGTACTTATTGTCACTTTTTATGAGGATTAATATCTCACGTCAGCATTCATTTTAACATTTATTAATATTTACTATTAATAATAGGCTTATCTTATTGCTATTGAAGTCGGCTATTGGTTGTTGATAATGGTTATGCATTCTTATCAGTAACACTGTTGTAAACATTCTTACTTTTATTATTAACATTTTATTTTATTTAATTGTACTTAAGTTTTATACTTCGAGTTTTGTCTGCTTATAAGTAAATGTTGTAGTTTTGCCTTTCATTATAGGCAACGATCTTTACGAGAGTTCAGACGAAGAGCCCCTGAATATGGCGATCAAAAATACTGGTCAAATACTGAAAAGACTTCGTTGTCTTATGAAGAACTCTAATTATGTTTCTGACTCAATACAAGCCTATATCGTTCCGTCATCTGATGCTCACGGAAGTGAATACATCGCCGCGTGTGATGCGCGCCGAGCCTTCATTTCAGGGTTTGACGGGAGCGCTGGAACTGCTGTTATTACGACAAAAGACGCCGCTCTTTGGACTGATGGCAGATATTTTATTCAAGCGGAACAGCAACTCGACCAAAATTGGGTGCTTATGAAAGATGGAATTCCTGGAACCTTAAGTCAAGGCGAGTGGTTGAGCAAGAAATTGCCGTCTGGTAGTAGAGTAGGTGTCGATCCTTTTGTGATATCTTTTGATGCGTGGAAACCATTGGTCACTCAGTTAGAGTCGGCCGGCCATACATTAGTGCCAATTTCGGAAAATCTGATTGATCTGGTTTGGGATAACAGGCCCTCCCCTCCCACCAATTCAGTGGATCCGTTAGCCATCAGATACGCGGGCAAGAGTTGGAAAGACAAAGTGATGGAAATAAGACAAGAGATGGTCAACAAAGGAGCTACTGCTCTGGTGTTGACTGCATTGGACGAAATCGCATGGCTTCTCAACCTTAGAGGATCTGATATTGATTATAACCCAGTCTTCTTTGCTTATTGTGTAATAACTCTCGACAACTTATAGTGAGTCACACTTTATTGTTTTTCTTCATTCAAAGCCACCATTTGTTTAATGTTTTTCTTATTTCCTTTCAATATGCAGTTTATTTATCGATGAAAATAAATTAACTCCTGAGGCGACAAAGCATTTGCAAATTGATGTTTCATTAAATCATCAGAATTCAGGTCTGATGCCAATAGAATTACGCCCATATAAAATGATAAAAGAATTTCTCAAATGGCTGATAAGTCAACAACAGGGAAAAATATGGGTATTATTTATTACTTAATTACAGTATATTATTAATTTTAATGCGTAACAATGTACAACTTTTATATTGAACAGATAAGTAACAAATCTAGCTACGCTCTAGTCAGTTTGGTGCCTGAGTCTAAAAGAATCGATTCTCTGAGCCCTGTTTTGCTGAAAAAGGCTGTCAAAAACTCAGTTGAGATCGAAGGCATGAAACGCTCGCATGTAAGCTGACAACTATTGCATATTAATTAGCATTTATTGACACATTAATACCCTTTTGACAGATCAAAGATGCGGTTGCATTATGTGAGTTCTTCGCCTGGTTAGAGGATGAGATCCCCAAAGGAGATGTCGACGAGTTATCCGCTGCTTCCAAATTAGAAGAGTTCCGAAGGTTTGTTCGTTTAAATATTGATAATCCCATTGATTATTGAAATAGTTATTTAATTGATCCAAACTATGTTGTAATGTACTGTTTAGAGCGCAAGAAGATTATGTCGGACCAAGTTTTGAAACCATATCTGCCTCCGGACCAAACGCTGCAATCATTCATTACCGATCAACTGAAGAGACGAATCGTCCCATTTCTTCAGATGAAATATATTTATGTGATTCCGGTGCACAATATAGAGACGGCACTACAGATGTGACGCGAACCATACATTTCGGAACGCCTTCCAGTTTTGAGAAAGAATGCTTCACGAGAGTAGTTAAGGGTCACATAGCCTTAGCTTCGGTTATCTTTCCACAGCTTCTTAAGGGACAAATGCTGGACACTTGCGCTCGAAAGGCCTTATGGGATGTGGGACTCGATTATTTGCACGGAACAGGACATGGAGTGGGAATGTTCCTCAACGTACACGAGGGTCCGATGGGAATCAGTTATCGGCCTCAACCTGACGATCAGGGACTCGTTGAAGGCATGACTCTGTCTAATGAGCCCGGATTTTATGAAGAGGACAAGTTTGGCATCAGAATAGAAAATGTAGTGCTCGTCAAAAGAGCAGATACTAAGGTATGTCTCGTTATATCAACCATTTCATGAAACTTGTAATTCTTTATTTCATATATTATTTTCATTTTGTGTTTTTTGTTCAGTACAACTTTCGAAACAGGGGTTTTCTGACCTTCGAAACAATAACACTTGTGCCCATTCAAACAAAACTTCTTCAGCCTTCCCTTCTCACGACTGAAGAAGTAAGTAAAGCAACCGTTTGGGACTCAGTAACCAATGCTCTCTCAAAGCAACGCTTACCACCAAACAGTCTGATTCACTATTATTGATCTCAAACAGTGAGTCTTTCTGTATGGCTTTTGACTTGCTTTTGACAGATCATTGACTTGGGTTTCCATAATTCTATAGATATTTAAACTAATGACTCATTTGACTATTAGATAGTATGGCTCGATAATTATCATCAGAACTGTCGTGATATTGTAGGCAAAGCCCTTGAAGAACAGGGAAAAACAAATGGACTCCAATGGTTATGGAGGGAAACTCAGCCATTGGGCTAAAAGATTGAGTTCAGTTAAATAGTATCGATCTCGCGCTTGCATATAAGCAATGAAAGTGCCAAAGCTCTGCACAGGAATTCTTGAATTTTGGTAATAAACACCTGAAGAAGTAGTTTAGTTATTTTTCAGCGACTTTTGGATAAAAAAAAGATTCTTATTCTTAAGACAGTACTTCTATAAACTTGTTTTATATATAGATTATATTTAAGATATCAATTAATGGTTGATTTACCGTCCAATAGGAATATTTTTTAATTTGTTTTAGGGTTTCTTCACATTTCACAGCCATTCAGGTTTTAAATATTCTCATGAAAAAAATGAAATTTGCCTTTTATTACAATAACTTAATGCAACAATTCTATGCAGGGTTTTATTGTTTTGTTGTTGTTATGAAATTCAGTCACCCCTCAAATGTTTTCTTTGTATTCATTAATAATTTAATACTCATTGATATAAATAACTTTGTGATAAAAATTGCGTTATTGTTTCGTTTCATTTGAATTTGTATTCAAATCAATAATTGAAAAAAGTAAAGCAAATTATTGTCTCAACGTTTGTAACTTTAATACAAAATTAGTTTAATTCATAGATTTCTTTTTAGAATCTTCTAAAGCCGAGTAAAATTGAATTAATCTGTCGGCCTCTCTATAGCCTGACCTAAAGGCTCCGTGAGTTGTAGAGTAGAACTCTTTGTCAGTCGCTTCCCCCGCAAACAGCACAAGTGGCCAATCAATTGATTCGTTTAAATATTTGCAATTTGTATTTATTAGAATAGGTTCTGATAAACATTTTATATCACAGCTATTCTTTTGATAATTGATCGTACGATTACTATAAGCGCCACAAAAATATCTATTTGTTGACCATTTGGAGCGAATCACTTTTGATGGATTCGTTATATTAAAGTCTTTTAAAAATAATCTCAAAACGTCTGCACAAATAGTTCCTATTAATTGGTCGCTTTCTGTTTTTTCCATCTCTAAAGCACCATCTCCTCCAATCCAAGCGACCAGAGCTTTAGGGTGTCCTCTCACTAAATCGAAACCTGATATATGGTATACCCATAACGGAAAGTTATGCTCCTTTTTAGTCCACACTAATTGAAACCCTTTATCTTCATTTCTCCAAAACGGCTGATCGAAAAATAAATATATTTTATCGATTGTTCCGAACCCGAGAGACTTTATTATATTCTTCTTTTCGTAAGTCAGAGGGAAACCAAAGAATGTGTCCATATTTTGCTGTATATATCCGAGTGAAGAAGTTATTATTACGTGACTCACTTCTAATTCGCTTTTTTCTCCTTCAATATAAAGTTTAACGTTTGGCTCTTCGTCACAAATCTCAATACGTTTTATCGGCTTTTCTAAAAGGACACAATTCTTTGGAATTTCATTAACTAAAGAATCGATAAGAGTTTGATAGCCATTCTTGAAGTTAATGAGATTACAGCCGTCGCAGTCTTGCCATTCTGTGTATGCTAACATTGATATATCATTAAAGTTGTCGCACGAGTTGTCTATTATCTCAAATTTTATGAACCAATTGAATAACCCCCATAATAAGTCGGTGCCAATCGTTGGACACTTCGGAGATTTGATAAATTCTTTGAAATGATTCCTAAAAAACTGTTGCGCAGAAAGTATTTCATCTGAGTTATTGACTGTATTTAAAGGATTTTCAGACATTTCATCCTTAATTTGATCTAAAAATGAAATGATGTCATCAACTGCTTCGTGACTAAGCAGTTGTCCGGAATCTGTATAGAAACGACCTTCACCTTCAACACCAAAATCAGATCCTGGGTTTGATAGGAGGTCGCGCTCTTTGACCATATGGTAAAGTGGGTTTCCCTGTTCTCCGTGCAACCATTGGGCTCCCAGTTCGAGAACTCCTTTCTCTTATTAAATCGCATAAAAAGTTATAAATTAATGTTAATGTTATTCTATTCATAATTTGAATACCAAATGGAATTGTATGGATACGGCCTCCTATACGGTCAGTCGCTTCCAATACGATCACATCATTGAATCCGTTTGCATATAATTTATGTGCAGCAGCGAGTCCTGCAATGCCCGCTCCAATGATCGCAATACGATTTGACATGAAAATATTAACGTAAGCTATGCTTTCATTAATAAACAAATCTCTTCAAAGAAGTAAAAGTTATCAAAACTTTGCCACTAACAGGACTTGTGTTTTGGGCAAATAACTTGCGATATAATATGGAAAGTGTGTCACAACTCATCTCCAATGCCATGTTTAAAAGCTGAAACACGCAAACGCCAACTCTATTTAGATAATATCTGATCTTCAACTTTCCCAAGAGATGCGTCCATCTGGTCGTTTCTCTCTTTATCTAAATCTTAAGATAAAACAAGGAATGTTTCAATAAAAATAAAGATTTGAGTATCACTTAATTAATAACCTGATTAACTCTGTCTTTTAACTCAAATTATTTTCATTGCATGATTTCTTTCGTTTGCATGAATGCAAATATTGTGGATATTGACGAGGCTTGAGAACGATTTTTAAAGAAGCTATGCTTTGCATTACGTTAAAGGGCAAAATATATAAATATTTGAAAATTGATAATTCAGTTTATTTGACAGAAGAAAGAGAACTTCGATAATTACAAATGTTTTTTATTGAATTAAAAATACCGCTACACTCA
>JAUJYT010001393.1:0-11740 GCA_033996565.1 Nanhermannia nana
GATAAGCTGCACACCTGTTGTTGAGGTAATTTCTACTTTATAAACAACTGCGACTATTATACTCTATTTAATGCAATGATCCCTTCAAAAAGCAAATTTTCACTTAAGATTATTTTATTAAAAGATATTTTATAATTAAAATTTTTTGGGGCATTTATTTTGGATGAGCAGACAGATTCTTGATTTTGATTAATTATTCTTATTTAAATTGATAAACTACAATTAGCTCAATTGTTTTAATGCAAAAATGATTGCTGTCATTTGAAGTATTTCAGGTATTAATCACCTTTTAACTTATTAAAGTTAATATTAATTAGACTAATATTTTTATTGCTCAATTTTGGTAAATCTATAAATTATATTTTATAATAAATTGAGATCTAAATAATCTCATAGAGTGACATAAATTTAATTTAATAATACTCTCTTTTCTATAATTTACATTATTATTGAAATTCAATACTTAAAAAATAATAAAATTTCATAACAAAACATATCTGAAAATTACTTTATTGAAAATACATTAATATGTGTTAAGAATTTTTATTTATTTCTATATTGTGACTGCAATTTATGACATATTAATGGAAAATTTTAAAAATAAATATATGCAGACAAATATATATTAGGACTCGCAAAATGGATCGCTTCGGATTCTCAACAAGAGTGAAATTGTGTACATTTATTTTATTATTATTTATATAACATATTTCACAAAAATTCATTAAGTTTTACAATGCTTTCTTTATATTATTTTTGAAAATACATTAGGTTATTACATTATAAATATATTCTTTGTAAATATAAGTGTATTCACGTCTTTCATTAATAGTAAACATTATTTTACTTTTTCTAAAGATTATGACAGAAATATTATAATAAACTGTAACTTAATCTTAATCTCGTTTAAAATGCAATTATATTAAGGTGTTTATTAATTTGAGAGCACAAGAATCAAATTTTTGACTATTTATTAAAAAGTTAAAGAGGGGACCAAGTAAAATTTTTTCAAATTGCTGGTTCAAAATTTTTGGGAAAAGGTCTAGAAATCAAAGGCTTGTTCTTACTGTATGTGTTCAAGCAGGCTTTCATGCATTGAAACAAAGCACCATTTAAGGTGCATTATTAAGTAACTGTCACTTTGTCTGTATTATCATTTTTTCTGAACAAACAATTGTTCAAAATTTTTAATCTTTTTGTTAAATTTAATTTAAAAAACATGACATTAAAAATTTTGTATAAGTTATTTAAACATTTCCTTTATGTATAACTTAAACATTTTTATCAATAAAATTATGGAATAAATGAATATAAGTTTTATATATTGTTTAAGGCATATAAAACATACCGGTACAGCGCATATCTTATAAAATATCTTTAGACTACAATACAATGTCAAATGAATGCCAATAAAGACAATTAATCGGATAATAATGATAAAACATATAACATATCAATATTTCACTGCTATTTAGCATTCAATATAAGTCTCATTCTTATGAATACAATAAATTGATTGATTTCTTAGAACTGAAGCATGTTTTCCAGTATTAAACATTATCTTACATTATGTTTGAGCATAATAAACATGATTATAATTAAAGATAAACTCATTTCTCTTTCAATAAATTTCTGATACTTTTTTTGCGTAAAATTGAACAATACTTAGACATTCATATAAAAGCTCATGAATTCATAAAAAATTATGTTTCAATACTTGAATAACAAATAGTTAACAAATAGTTTTTCAACTCAAATAAATTAATTATAATGAATAGCATTTCGTGCTTAACATTAACTCTTGTTTTAATCCTAAGTCTATTTAAATGTAAGTTAAAAAATCACATTTAACTTGAATTTACAACAATTATATCGCAATCAACAGATATAAAAGGAGACGGTTCTTGTGGTGATTGGGAGTCATATAAAGATGAAAAATGCTATTTGTTGCTCAACACTACCGGAACACACGACGCAGCAGTTGAGTTATGCAAAAAAGCGCACATCTCCGCAACACTTGCGTCTATACTAACACAGGAAGAACAAGATTTTATTGTTAACTATGTATTTAAAAAACGTAATGCGCTGATTAGTGTATGGATTGGAGCCAAAAGAAACAGCGCTCCCAATAATTTAACATTTAATTGGGAAGACGGAAATCGCTTCGATTATTCAAATTGGGAAAAAGATGATGTACACAATCCAAAGGACGATTGTGTTGACATTCAACCTGAAAAACCGTTTTTTGCCGTCAGTCTATATATTTTCTTAACTAAATCTATTGCATAACATAATTATTATCTGTTTTTCTTAATAAAATTTATCTATTTTTTAATTATTTAAATTGCTATTTACACAAAAATTAGACAATTCATGGTAGAGCTCATTCGCTTAAATATTATTTTGGATCACAAATACTTTTAATTTATTAATTCATTTATCAGAAAAATGTTTATATTCTTTAATTAATGACTAATTAATATCTAAAAATAATATGAACGAAAAATTATCAAACCCTTTAATACAGGCAGAGACTAAACTGGGGAAATGGTTGGACGTGCAGTGCGAAAAGCCTAATATGATTTTATGCCAATACCAGCAAAGCTGGACTTTAGACAAATTGGTGAAAACGGTTTTAGAAATTAGAAAAGATCTGGTTGGTTACAGTGCTTCAACCAATAAGAACACAAATTCTATTAATAATTTTAATGCAAACCCCGGTTATTATAGAAAAATTATATATTTGTTTTAAAAAGCTTATGAAACCTATTTATTTTTAGTCCCACTCAACTTTATATACATTCAACTTCCAACACAACCCGAACCCACAGCGCTTTGGCCACAAGTGCATTTCGATGATGTGAGCGCCACATACGCGGGCCTATTCTTTAGAGTGTTTGGGGGAACTTCAGAAAAATTTGGTACAGTTCAGAACGAAACTTCTCCACGACTTCAATCAGTGGATAGTGTTGAGACACCAAAAGCTGCGGCACGTCCTTTGCACGTAGATATACCACCCAATGGAGATGTAAGCGCTCAGATTTATGTAAGTTCTGGTCCTGTGGCTGCTTCTCAAACAATTGACTATCACTTGAAATTCAAGTTAATTGCTGGCGAAGTGCATCCACGGAATCAAGCGGTTAAAGTGTGGAAGAGAACTAAATGAGAATTTTTGTTATTTATTAAGTTTTATTACAGTAGACTTATTGTATTATTTTGCTTTCCATTTTAATTTGTTATGCATTATATCTTTAAAATTTTGATCTAAATCTAAATTTTGGTCATTCTAAGAGTTTATATTCGGCAAGTAGTTGAGCTGTCTCTATAGCATTCATTTTTTAAATAAAATTTTAAATGTGATTCTTATTCACGCGGTAAATGTCTTTGAAATTTAATCCCTTTGTTGGAAACAAAGGCCACACTAAATAAATTATACAACAATAGTTGCTCGAAGACATACTAATAGTTAGAAATATTGGTGTGTAATATAAAAACTGCATTCTATTCAATTTCAATTTTCTAGAGTTTAATAAGAGATAAATTCATTTTACATAAAAACTATATTATATACTAAATTAATTCGTAGTAATGAATCTCAGATAATTGTTCATCTTCTGTATATTTCCGGATCAGCTTTCAGACTCTCCAAAAACACTTTTTGACAATGTTCGGGTCAAATTTGTTAAGTCAAAGCCTAATTATATTTAAGAGTTATTTAGTGTTTTAATCTTTCCAATCATTATTGTTAAAGAGCCGTTATTTACAGGAAGTGAAAAGTGTTTCGCTTACAAGTTAGTGCTCACCAGTTGTTCGAGTGCACACTTTCACAAAGACTTGCAGTATATAGAGTATACATAACCCCTTTTGCGTGCGATTTACAATAACACTTTACATTAAGCTTAATCTTAAACTGTTATAAAATGTTTATAAAAATATCTATAAGCTTATTATAAATCAAACCTAATAATAAAATAATTGATTAAACTATTATTAATGAAATTATGATCCTTTTATTTGATTTATAGTGAATTTTAAAAAATTAATTCATGTGCATAAGAGGCATATATTTGAAAAATTAAGTAAGTTTGACTTAGCTCTTAATATACCAGTTCGACCTCTATAATAGAGCCTTCTTAAAGGTTAAGGCATCACTAAGTCTAAATTCTCTGATTTGTTCAGATGCCGTGTATTAATAGCTTAAAATTTCGATATAAGTTAAATATAGCTTCTGAGCAAATGTTTATAAGAAATGTCTTTCGAATTAGTTTTACGATTTTAATACCACTTCACAAGCTATTTTCGCACAGATTAGTTAATAGTAAATTTTCAGGTAACTCAGTAGGCTCAACCCTGGTTCATAGTGTGAGCCTGAGCCTGAAAGATTTTGCGAGCCTAAACCCCAAGCTTGAGCATAAAAAAATTTCGAGGCTGTTCCTGTGAGCTTGCTCATTAGTAGTTAGAGTTAAGAGTTAAGGCTTAAGAGTTATTAAGATTATGGTAAGGTATTCGAATAAAATAGTAAATGAATTGCAAATATTTTTTTTTCTATTTCTAAAATAAAATTAAAATGTGTTCAATTTATTTAAAGTTATATTTAAAACGTGTCTCAGCTCTAACCAAAACGTTGCAAAACCGAAGCTTTGATTTCCTTACGTTTATAAACAAATTAATAAATATATTTTATGTTTTTATAACAATTAAATTGAATTTTAAATAATCGACTTTAAGTATAATATAAGATTTTTGATTTAGTGTTGATGATCAGCGCCCCCAGTAATCGATAACATTTCGATCGTCGGTATTTATAACAAGTTTACTAGCGTTGCTCTCATTCCTTAAGTGTGCGACACTGCCCATAATAGATTGATCACCACTATTTATACGAACTCCATTGCCGGTGCCCTGAGCACACATAGTGGCTATAAAATCCAAACCCACTATATCTCCCTCTTGTAATTCTCCTGCTGTTATTAAAATTTTCTGTCCATTTCTTAGAACAGGTGCCTTCAGTGGCACCAAATTTCCAGGATTAGTCTTAAGTCTGGCATAATTTTGTTCGTTTGGTATCGAGTGTTCATTCATTTCGCCTGTACAACAGTTACCCATCTGTACATTTTAAACGAAATTAAAAATTTTTACTGTTTCAAATTTAAATAATTATTAATTGTATGCGTATTTATTGATATTTCTATAATTAAATATTTGTTCTATAATTTTTGTGTTTAATAAATAAAGTTAATCCAGTTTATAGTGAAAACCCACTTATATTGAACGGTCATTGCTTTTACTTTAAACTGTATATAAATTTATATACTGTATGCCTCTCAACAAAATATTCACCACCAGGTTTTTATTAAATTTTAATTATTAATTCAAATAATTCTTTATTTAATAAAAATAAATATTAAACTGATTGATAAAAACGCTTAATTTTGTTGAACTTGCCTTAATTCTGATTATATGTCATATATTTATTAAGTGCAAAACTATTTATCTACACTTTTAAAAGTTTTACACTATAGGTATAGTCTGACAGCTCAGCTCAGTCTGAGCTTAGTGAGAGCTGAGAGCAGAGATGAGCGCATATTTTGATCTGAAGGCTGATCTTAAGAACTGAGCTGCAGCGCATACGCATGAGCTTTGAGCAGATATGATCTGAGCTGATAAAAAAATAAATTATATCAAAATCTATTTATTAAAAAATCTTAACATTAAAAAGCAAATTAATGATTGAATGGTATTTATAGATAAAATTATTTCGCTTTTTTGATATCATTTCTAATTTAGTTAATACTCTATTTTATTATTCAAACAGCTTATCAGATCAGCTCAATACACCTTAAGATGTGAGCTGAGCTGATTACATAATCTTGAGATGTGAGCTGAGCTGTCAGACTCTACTTATAGTAAATTAACAAACAAGTCCTTACTGTGTGATTATTAGAGCATTTCAAAATATTGATTTATAAGGTGCTCAATATTCAATATAATATTTATTAATAAAAAGTCAAATATTTAAATATATTTAATTATAATTTTTTAGTAATTAAAGTAAAGATTTAATATGGAATACAGTAATTATGAGTATTTTAATCATCGTTAAGATAAGCAGTATTACAATTGATTATAAGATAGTATTTCAAATGAAGTTCACTGAATCCATGTCTTCTGTCGTTAAGAATATTCTTATATCTTGAAAAACTTCTCTCAACTTCGCAACTAGTAATAGGAGAGTACTTAAAAGAAGCAATTTCTTCAGGAGTGAGATTGAGATTTTGCTGAGTATTTTCTATTCCATTTATTATATCACAAATAAGCTTAATTTTTGCAAATACAGTGTTTTTATTCAATACATAATTGAATCTACTCAAAGCCACTTTGGATGCATTTCCGTGAGATTCTTCTAATTGAGTGAGAACTGAATCAATAAGAGCTAAACTATCGAATAAAAGAACATCAGCTGTTTCTAACTTCTTAATGACTGCTGCCAGACATCCAAAATTAGCGGTAATATAAGATAAATCACATTCAAGACTAGGATTTGATTCTTCAATAAGTTTTTGAACATCTTCTATAGATTTAGATTCATTTGAATCGAGTTCAACTACAAAATCACAGAAATTATTAAAATATTTTGCGTAATATTCTACTGCACTAATCCAAGAACCCCAACGGGTTCTGACAGGTTCGGGAGGTAATGGTATAGTTGGATATTTCTCTTTGAATAGTTGTCTTCTATTTCGAGATTTAACAATGATTTTCTTACCATTTGATACCAATTCATTGACATTCTTATATAATTTCACAATATATTCGCTAACATTATGAACAGCGTGTGCCAAGCATGTTAAATGTATTAATTTTTGATAAGTATCACATAATGTTTTTCCCGCTAATTTCATGTACGCCGCTGCATCAGTTAAAAGTAATAAAAACTTCTCATATATTATACCTTCCGGCCATAAGATGGTGAGCGCCTTATTAACACTTTGAGTTATGGCAAAATTATTAGTTTTTTCAACGAATTCCATGTTTATTATGAATATTTTGAGTTCATTTTGGTTTTTATTTAGAGAACCAATGATGACATTGATGACAGCCCGACCCATGCAATCGGTAGTCTCATCAATTGCTATCCATATAAACTCATCTTTTAATTGATTACGTATTGATTCAATCGTACTGTCATATAATTCTTTAATATTCAATCGCCATAAAGTATTAGGTGACGGAATTTTATATTCAGTATATTTTTCTATGAAAATCTTATATTCATTGTTCAATAATCTATGAAATGGTATATTAAGCGCAATCATGAATTTGCATAAATCTTTATTAAAAGTATTTTGATTTTTGTCAAAGACTTCCTGAACTGTCGATTGTTTAGATTTGAATTCCTTTAAAGATTTAATATGAGTTTTAGTATTGATGTGCTGACGCACTTGACTTCTTTGATCACAGACTACTTTTGTTTCACATGACTGACAAAACAATATCTCAGTATTTGTTATTTTATCTTTATTTACAGTGAAAACAGTCCCAAATTCTGTAACAAATTGCCGTAATTTTGCAGAATTTGATTTCTGTTTTGGAGGCATTTTTGATTATATCAACCAATAAATAATAATTAATAATTAACTCTAATAAAACACAAAACACTTTAAAGAGAGAGAGAGAGATAGAGAGAACACCTCATAACCGGAACCGGTTTTGTTTTTATTAAAGTTTAGTTAAATAATACATTAATGACATAAAATATTTTTAAGGGTTCAAAAACTCATTGGTTTTCTGAGACAATTTTTTTTAAATTTAGAAATATTTAAACAAATACAAAATATTTAAAATAAATATAAAATATTTAATTATATGTGAAATATTTACTAATCCTCCAAATATTGATTTATATTGATTTATAAAATTTGCTAAAATAGTCCTTATTATGTGATTCGTTCACATTATAAGTTTCAAACAGTTATCAGTTACCGACAAAAATATAGATTTATGTAAAATGGGATGCTCTAATAATTACTAATATAATACACGTTTTATACTATTATAAATGTTATTAAAAGATCAAAAACAATTGAAAAATAATGAGTTGTTTTCAATAAAAATGTGATAATAGGACTAAAACTAATAACAACTATATATTGCATAATAAGTCATGTGCTATAAGTAGTCGAGGATATTGCTGTCATGTTACGCAATATATGCGGAAGATTGCGCATTACTACGTAAAAGATATGAATGAGTATATTTATAAAGCAGAGTAAAATTGTTGTTATTCACATTCATTCATTAGTCCCGTGTATTACTAACACAATGCGTGAATTAGACTTAACGACACGTTTTCTAAGCGAATATCCCAACCAACATTTTAGAAAAGGTATGAATTTGTTTTTTAAATAATTGTCTAAAGTGTTTTAATAAATAGAATCTTTGTTACTCAATATTTGACTCAAATTTAATACATTAATAATATATTACATGGATTGAATTTTGAACATGTTTTCCTTATTATGAGTGTGAGTCATATATTGTTGATAGTCATGTATTTTTAATTGCTTAGAACCGATATTATATTTTTTTCATACTTGTAGATCTTTTATATGTTTTTTTTGCAATTAATCAATTTATATGCAAAAAGTTACAATTTATTGAGTTTTTGAAATATATAGTTAAAAAATAGCGCACATTATTGCATATTAGCATAAAATAAATTAATCTTTTGTAATAAAAAGTCTTTCTATTAATTTAATTTAATTATTTCATGACCGTGTGTAAGAGGTAATCGATTTTGCCGGGCTTTGCTTAAAACCAAATGAATCACAATTAAGCCAAACAGTATTTGCATAATACGAATTCTATTTTGTTATGCTATTAATGGTTTTCTCTATAAAGTGGATAATTATAAAAATGTTTTACTGTATTGCTATTTAATAACATTTTCATTACTAATTTTTAAAAATAGATTTATTTGCAGAGTGTGAGCACTTTAAAGTTAATTAGCCTAATTATTTAAATTTATGAGATTTAGTATTGCAATTTTTTAAAGTGAATCAATGTTAAAGTTTTTTCAATGTCATTTTAGTAATATTATGTAAAATTACAGTATAATTAATGCTAAAAATAATGTAATATCAAGTTACATGCATTTAAATAAAAATTTTATTTACAGGCTCAATAGGCTCTAGAAGACATAGGGTGTCTCATGCATCATTATAAATAGTATTTGTATCACGTCATAAGCTTAAGTTTCAAGATCAATGTTTTAAATAGAAAATCTAAAGTGAGATTTTACAAGTTTTGAGGTTTTTACACCTTGTGGGCATAGGTTAATAGTGGTGACAACATTTGATAACGGTCGATGCTGAACTTTAACTGGGCAGCTTAAAAAATTAATTGAGGATCAAAAGGTTTTTTTTGAGAAAATTTATATTTTCAGAATAAGCAAAGAGGAACCAAGAAATGAGTTTATAAATGGCCAAAATTCTAGATTGTCCGCTTTAATGTGTGGCGTGTCAGTGCCGCAACTGGGATTTTAGGTTTGGGGTCTATACAAATAAAAAATCCAAGATATGGCAATTTTTAAGATTGCTACAATACTCAAAATCTTTGAGGGCTATCGCCCCTGCCTACCCCTAGTTACGACAGTGGGCATTTGGTCAGCCTATGTTTTTGCTTAGAGAATAGATATTTTTCTCGAAAATATATGACATGTAGGATGTAAAGATAAAGTGCCTTCAATGAAGTCTAGTGTCCTAAGATTAAACTCTCGAAACTTCCAGTGAGCTACCTTCTAAATTTCTATGTATTGATAATAAATTTACCATAATATAAATAAAGGTTTCATAGTTTTTAATAAATTTTTCAACATAAGACAAAACTTAACAAAATAATTAGTTATGAATGTAATAATTATAAATGGGGATCAATCTGTAAAAAAGCCTTAGTTCATATCCCCTTTTATAAAATAACTAATCTGCGTTATCATTGATATAGTTCTGAATTCAAGTCACAAAACTTTTTTAAGTTTTAAACTTTTATCAATTGATAAAATTACGAAAACCTATTATTAAGAGTCAATACTTAATGTGTAAACAAATTAATACATTGAATCACATTGAGTAGTAAAAGGTTTGACTCTTAATAATGGGTTTTTGTATTTTTATCTATTGATAAAAGTTTTAAACTTAAAAAAGTTTTGTGACTTTATATAACCCAGATAAGTTGTTTTATAAAAGGGGGTATGAACTAAGGCTTTTTTACGGATTGATCCCCAAATATAAAATTTGATTATTTATCTGTTTAAAAAGCAATAATTATTATTACAATTTGCTAAACTAAGCTAAGCTATTATACTTTTCTATGGGCTTAGTGAAAATTTTTGTAAGACAGACCTTTTCACTATAATATGATTGGCGGTTATTGTGCAAATTTTTTAAGCAACATCCAATGAAAGCACATAATTTTAGCTGTACGGCGGTTTAGGTAGTTTCCAAAATCCCTCTTAATATCTCAAACCCCAAGAATTGGTAAATAAAAGGAATGTCTAATAAATCCGGTTTTTTCTGGATCTTTGGAAATCAGACCTCGTGGTACTTAGTCTTACAAAGTTTTGATGCAATGTTGTCTATCACTTATAATAACTAAGGATTTTGCCAAACCTATAATCTGTGCCACACCTACAGGATTAACTCTATTTATTAAGAATTGTCGCAATAACTAGTAAACCAATTACTCATCTGTTATTGTTTTACAACAAAATCTTTCATATCACTCAAGATTTTAATTAAGTGATATATAAAAGATAAAATACATATAAAAAGTAACATTTGTCACGTTCGCCATCTTTTATCTTTTGTAAGTGTGGGCTAAAGACACAATTTCTTAGTATTTTTAAAAACCTATTTGATAAGCTTCAATATAAAATAATAATTCTTGGAAGCTAAACTGATGATTCAACGTTGTACACAAAAAGTGCAATAATAATAATTTTTATTGTCGCTTTCCCAGAATTTCGGCAAGAATTATTCAATGCAAGTTTGCTTTGCGTAAAACTGTGAAATAAAGTGCATATAAATATAATATAATATAATGTAAGTTTAAGATCTTTAAATTAATAGTTATAAAATATTCATAAATGTTTTGAATTTATCAATTTTTTATATCCTGAATTGTCGTGTAATACAGTACTATCTCTTATTAAAAAGTAATTTCAATATTATAGATATAAGTAAAGCTCATATATTAATCCTCTAACTCCTGGTTCAGGAGCTTTAATATCAAAAAAGGACACCGCTCAATAAGTTTTAATTATTATTAAATAATTAATATTTGTATTTTTTAATAATCTAATTATCTCAAAAACAAAATAAAAATTCTCATTAATTAAATATTTACGGAATCAACTCTTCTAGTGGTATAAGCTTAAATAAATAGTAATAATGTATTTCGTCTTTTCTTGAGAATTAGCCTGGAGATCTGGAGATTTAGCCCCATTTTTTCACAAGTCAAAATTTTCTGGTTACGGGGTGGTATTGTCACTGACGAGCACTAAGTGCTTAAGCACTGTGCGTCATTGTTCATAGTAGATGTATTTACAAGTTACAACTATCATATTACCGCATATGGCGATCGATCTGTAAAAAAACCCTTAGTTCATACCCCCTTTTATAAAACAAGTTATCTGTGTCTCTCAATGATATAGTTATGAACTCAAGTCACAAAACATTTTTGA
>JAUJYT010001394.1:0-11735 GCA_033996565.1 Nanhermannia nana
ATCAAATTAAAAATAAGAGATTAAAATGCTCTCAAATAAAACTATTTACAATACTAAGCATTAAGAATTATTTACATTACTATTAATGTAATGCAATTATCATTCATAATATTATAATTAGAATTTTCGCTAATGAAGTTTTGTAAGTTTATTATATTAAACTTATATCAAATTATGTTCGTTTCTTAAAAGTATGCAAATTATGAGAAACTAATATAAGAAATAAGTTTAATGTAATTATCTTACAGAACTTCAAAGAGAAAATTCTTATTATAATATTATATTATTAGGCAGAATGGATTGACAGTGGTTATGTAAATAATTCTTAATGCATAGTAAATAGTTTTTGTTTGGGAGCATTTTAATTCATTATTTTTAATTTGATTACAACGTAATTATTTATTCCAATCTAAGTTCTAAGTAAGAGTACTTGACGGTCTTATTGCATCAAATTAGGTTAATCATCAAGTTGTACCCAATCAAAAATAATGGAATTAATTGTTATTGTGTCTAAAAGAAATACATGTATATATTCTCTAATTAACATTTAGCTTTAATTAGTTTTCTCAGAAGTTAAATGCGGTAAAGTTAGCTATAATTCACTAACTATTCTAACTTTTTAAGTTTAGAATCAGTTGATTGAGGCAAAGAAGAGAAGTTTTAACAATGGGTATTGCACCAAAACATACCATTAAATAAAGTTTTTTATGTAACTTCTTAAGTAATTTTTATATAATTTCAATTCTTAAAATTAGACATATATTAGTATACTGTACAATTGGGGCAGTCTCTGTCTCTGAAGTAAGGGCTTATCTCAATCTTCAGTTTATCATAAATTGATATTTTAAAACGTTTAGACAGATCTGAATGAAATTAAATTACCGTATATTTAAAATCTCAATATATGATACAATTGAAAATTTTTAATATTTAATTTTTATACTTTTTATTTCAATCACTAGAACTGTAAGAGAACTTAAAAATTACAGTTTTCTCAATCTTATAATTTTTGAGAATTTTCTTATTTGAGAGACTTTCCCCAATTATGCCGATGAGAATTTTTTATAAGGACTTCTGATTAAGTTATGACTTGAAAAAATATTTAGCAAATGGGCTATTACACCCTGCAAAGCTCTCACATAAGATTAAAAATCGCCTGTTGTTTATGTTGCAGATCGTGAATTTTTATAACAAGCATAAGTCCATTCACTATACATTCACTTTTTAACCGACAATAAAGTTTATGTTTGACTTTACCTTTAACTGGTAAGTATTCAATTTAATGACCTGAGGATTATGTTTGTCTTCATAACAATGTTTATACTCTAATATAAGTAACTCGTCTTCTCCGGTCTTCTCATAGTTTATTGAAATAAAATTTATGAACTTTTCTTTAATTCCGGGTTCAAGTAATCAAAATATTTTAAAAGATTGCAAATTATTTTTGATATTTCAGCAGAAAATGAGCGAAAACTATAATATTTCTATTTTAAGCAGCAGTAAAGTTATTTTAAATTTACTTTATTTGATGTGCTTTTGTTTAAGTGATGAACAACTTTTTGAAAATAAATTTTATATTTTTGCAAACATATAGTCATGACTTTTAGTATGTTTTTATATGTTTTTAAAAAGGAAATAACTGTACTTTCACACAATGTAAACATCATTTATATTGTTTTTTATTTATCTGCAAATGTCTACAATTGACAGTTCAAAAACAAACTCTATTTCATAAACTTTTTTAATCAAAACTTTTCTTTGAAATACTAAACTTAGAAAAGTTTTTACTTTACTTATTAAAAAATGTATTTCATGTTAGAAAAAGGAAAAGATCTCTCTTCGCTTAATTTTATGATAAAGTCTATGAAAAAGAAAAGCTTCAGCCGATTATTAGTGATACGTCAACCAGCGTGTGAGAAATACTTATATAGATTAAAATTATTTTTTATATAAGTCATATTTTATTACATAAGTTATTTCTCATACACTAAACTTGATTACAAACTTGTAAAATAAAATTGAGTAAAAGCGTTAAGATTTTAAAAAATTGGGTTCACTCTAAAATGATTTCTTGTCGACCATTCTGAATACTGACCAATTCATTTAATCACAAATACATATTTGATGTGATAAATATTTATATAAACTATTTTATCAAAAACATACAGCTTTTACAAAATACATTATTTTTAAATTGATTCAAAAGAGCAATAACTGAAAATAATTTAAAATTTTTGTATACATCTTTGGAAATATTACTTTTTTATTTAAATTCTATAATAACTTAATACAATACTGTATAATACATTCGAAAACTGTGCAGATAACAAATCAGAAATTGACCTCTCGTTAGTTTTGTACCCCTTATATAACATCTAAACGAGAGAAGAGACAGGAAACAAGAGGTGGGAAAGCGTTGTTTTTAATGCAATTTTCCGCCCATAAAATCGAAATCGAAATTAAAGTATAAGTTATATCAATTGTCTTCAGGCATTTTTCGATAGTTAAATGAACTAATCAGTCATTTCCCTTATACAGTACTTTTCCTGTCCTGCAGAGTATTTTACATGTAATCATAATTTATGATCACTATAATTAACATTTTTTACTCTTTTAATAAATAACACTTCAGTTAATTAAACAATTTTCATAATTTTAACTAAAACTCCAATATTTTATCTTTTGTTTAGTTTAGCGAAATAAACCTTTAATAAGTTAATTAAGTCTTAATTAATGCCTTTTATGAATTAAAAGGTTTATAATTAATTTTAGCCTTAAATTATGTTATAATTCAAATTTTAATTTTCAATTTTTTCAGCTATTTTTTGTTTGAATATTTAGTTTTCTTAATAGCTTATGAATAGTTAGCAATTGTTTATTTTATTTTTTAAGAAAGGAATATTTGAAATTATTTGCAAAATCATTTCATTATATGCATTATATAAAGGTTCAAAAGCACAAAATCGTAAACTTGAGAGGAGTGTCAGATCTTCATTACAAGGGCAAAGACTTTGAGGGGTTTCCCCATGTTTTATGGCGCTGTTTACTTTTTAAAAATATTTTAAAGTTTTTAATCTTTATTGACTCAAAAAAAAAAATAATGTGGAATGGATTGACCGCACCTCAAACTACCGAATAGATTTGCCAAACTTTGCACAATTTAATTTTTTAAAAATTATTCGATATATATATAGTTTATAAAATGCTTTATTCTAAAAGTTATTTCAATGCAAGCATTTAATTTGTAATTTTTGAATAAAAAGCTGCTACATTAATATAGTTAATTGCAAAAAATAGAAAAATTCAACAGAAACTTCTTTAATGTTTGATCCGTTTGATCAATACATTAAGTTATATACTAGAGGTGTCAAAATTTTCAAATATAGAGTTCCGTCCTGTACTGTTGTTCCCATAATTTAGTCATATCCAGTAGAGTTTTATGACAAAAGGGTCCTTTCTGTTGGGAGTCAGTGTGGGACAAACTCAAAGGCATCGGACTCTTGATCGAAGGGTCGTGGGTTCGATCACCTGGAGCTGCTTCCTTTGATTGCTATATGCCCGCCATATGCCGGCCACATACTCATTGTTTTATAACAATCCCATGACCAACACGGGGTTATCCCTGTAAAAATCTCCTGGCTTTCAACATAGGCTTCAGTGAGATCTCCTCTCATTAGGGAGTTGGCTCATGAAATGAAAAAGTTTTGTTAGGCAGTGGCCTATCCTTAGATTTTTTTTCTCGATTTAGGCATATTTTTTAGAACTTTAATTAAATTTAAATATATTTGATTTCATGGAAAACTTGTTAATTACACATATTCGCTATTTTACGCAATAGTCATATCCTGTTAAATACAGGGTAAATGTTTAAATTATAAAAACTTATGTGTTTTGCTGTTAAGGAGAGTCGACTCCAAGAGACCAAACTACGAAGAACTCTTTGGATCCAATGTTCTCTTAATGTTATTGTAATGTAACTTTTCTATAATAATATCCATTTGTCCCCAAAATATAGTTGTTTTATAATAAAATTTGAAAAACCCCAAATCAACTCAACATTTTATTCAACAATTATGGAACCTTATAATCCATTATTGTCAAGGTTTTAAACACATTGACAGCGTCCTAACAGTTTAAACGAGTCCCGTCCTGTTCTATCCCGAAAAAGGGATTCGATCATTTAAGTTTTTCTGACTGTATTTATATTTGAATAAGTAATTTCTTCTTAAAAAATCAAAGTTATTTTGTGATTTTAATATTTTAAAAAAAGTTAAGCTTCTGTAATAGCAAAATGTATTAAATAGAGTTTTCATTATATAGTACAGTATAATATTTACAGTATTCACAAACTCAATTAAATTACAGCTTAACCATTTTATAACGATAGAAAATATGCTGTACTGTACTATACATGTATGTTATTATTGGTTTGTATAGGGGTTTGGTATTCAGTTGGCAAAGCTTTATACTATTTAATTAAATAAACTTTAATTTAATTTACACTTTTAATAACTCATTTAAATCGCACACAAATAATGAATAATAAACAAAACGTTTACACTTCGATGGATACAATTGAAGTGTTTGTCATCTATTGATTAGTAGTGAATAATGAAATGATAAATAATAAATGAACAAATTGTTGATAAGTGAGAGGTTCAGGTGTGTATTTTTAACCTTTTCATGTCATAAACTTAACCTTTAGGGCAAATTGAAAATAAAATTAGAAAAGTTATTCAATGATAAATTTAAATGAATTGCAGGTATATAAGTATGAATTTAATAAGTAATAAATCTTAAGATTCTTTGCAATGAATAAATATGGTATTCAGACTGCAAGTAATAGATAAATCTGCTATTTCTCAAAATGCATTCTTATTCCTCATATGCTGTATTGACTCTATAGACTGTACAGTATATGAATACTAATTCTGTATTTGTAATACTGTCTGAGCTGTACTATACTGTAATTTACATTCTGTAAGTACAGCATAAAAGTTGATTGAGTTTTTCATGTTAAATGAGTGGAGAAAATGGTATTACAAAAAAGAGAGAAATACAAATGTTCAATAACTATAACTTTTATTTGTTTCATTATTTATTATGGAAAGTGATAAATATCTTGTTTTAATGTTAGAAACCTTTCATTTCAATTATTTATTAATAGTTTGCAGAATTAAATGGGTTTGACTTTCATATTTTACATATTCATATCCATAAGGATTTGATTACTTTATTGAAGATTATAGTGAAGAATATATATTATGTTCCGCATCCTTTATAAGGCTAATAAAAACTTAATTGAACTGTTTATAGAAACTGTGTTTAAAGTATCTCTTCAAAATCAAAATAACAGAATGCTTCAAATAGTGTATTAAACATTAAATTCAAACAAAACTTTGCATACGTTTCAAAGTATTCACAAAAGAAGAAAAAAATAATTTAAAATAAAATTATAATAAGATTTATTATGATAAGCAACAAAGTATTTATTTTTAAATAAATAGAAGGTTTTTAAAATTTATACTGTTTAAAAAGTTTTTTTACTTCAATATAAACAAAATTTATTGCTTTTTTATATTTATCTGCATCATTTATTGAGAGTCCAAAAAACACTCTATTTGATGAATTTTTTTTGCACTAGTAGGTTAAAATATTGTTGAACTGTTTTCAATCCTCTTATATAATTGACATACATAGAGTTATTGACATATATATATATATATATATATACATTATTTATAGTATATATTAAAAAAAATTAATTACCTGTAAAAATGTCGATCCGAACACGAAATGCCTAATACGAAATATAAGGTACTTCTTTTAAATGTGTTTACAATTTAGCATTTAAAAAATTAATTAAATGTATTATCAGAAGAAAACTATTTGTTGAATCTAACATTTTCGCTCTCATCAATTAGTGTATGCATCCAATCGTGTTTAATATTCCCGATATAATTTATAGTCTTATAGTATTTCAGCGCGAAGTTTAACGAATACTTTTCTTTCGATAGTACTAAATGTAAGATAGATGCCAATGATTGCTCTTTAATTTCAAATATTGCCACAGTTTCTTACAAGTTAGTGGATTGGATAATTTGAGAATTTAATTTAAAGGTTAAAACATACAACATTCATAAGCAATTTCAATTTGATATTATAGCAAAAAATTTCAGTGAAGATAAAAATATTGAAATTTTTTAGAATTAAAGATTAAATAAGAATTTTTTTACGAAAAGATTTCTTTTCAGCAAATAAGATCAATTGTAAAATTTTAAGAAGATTGGATATTTTTTTAAAAAAGTTTTATTAGATGAATGATATTAATGAATCAGCATTTTTTTAATTAAATTAGTAAAAAAATTGTAATTTGCCAACAATTTGAGAAATACAGTATTCTTGAATAAAAATAAAATAAAATCGATCGATGAAAACTAGAAGATTCACAGCTATAGACTTGAATTCTGAATGAGACAGTAAAAAAGTTAATTGCTGCACATAATAAAGAATAATGAATTATGGATGAAAATCATCTAAAATTGAAGAAAAATTGCACACAGGTATAAAAGAATACAGATAAATAGCATTTAACGCCAGCATCGAATTAAAGTTAATTCTGCGGAAAGCGTGATGAAAAGGCTTTATTCTGTTGACTCAATAGCTAATTCTGCAACAAAACAAAAGATATGTTACTTTTACGGAAAGAAAAATTGCTAATTCAATAATAAATGACTTACACATAATAGAATAAACTTAATATAGTTCGGAACTATTTCAAGAATGAGAACAATCATAAAATGTAATTATACTGTTTATATCATTAGAATATAAATTTTTGTGAGAATGAGTTTGTTGAATGGCTTTTATTGCAGCACAAATTCAATTGTCCGACATTTATATGAAGAAAGTTTATTTCACAACTTTCTCACATATTTATCTGCTTTAATTCAAAGCAATATATGGAGATTACATGCGCTCCCTTATGTATGTAACTCTTTTCGAGCAATTTGTTGATATCTGTACTTCATCTAAAGCCTACTTTCATGGAACAAGTCTGAACCGAAAGAGCATGTCTAACAAATTTCTGTCCACTTAATCAATAGAGAAGAAAAAATTTCGCTCACTTTCATATATAGCTAAACGTATTTATATAAAAGAGTATACAGAACAGTACAGAACAGTACAGTACAGTACAGTACAGTAGGAAACCATAATAGTAGTGATTCTGACTCTGCATTAAATATATAACAGCTTTTGTATATACTATACTGTTCACTATAATAGGAAAATAAGATACTATTGAGAAAATTGCTTCTCTTTGATGCAAACTATAAAATATTTTTCTTTTGATTAAATGTTTATTTTATAGAAGAAAAAAGTCATGTTTAAAGTGATGCACAGTTTGAAATAGTGTTCATATTAATGCAATGGAATGGTTCACATCTAGGTTTCGATCAATTTTTCACACGAGTCGACATCAAAGACAGAACAGAAATGTTATTTCAGATGTCAACTATTGTATTGAGCCCAACAGTAAAAATCTAATCTGTGGTATTAATACTGTTTTTAATGCCAATAAATTGGTCGATAGATTGTTAGACTATGTGAGAGATAATTATATTAAACAAATAGATCCCTACGATATCACTGACAGAATTCCGTTCAAGTATGGAAATTATGGTAAGAATTTAAATATTAATAAGAAATTAACTTTTATTTATATGCTAAATATTTTTGCATAATACTATTGTCAATAAATCCAATTATTTGCTTAAAGATTGCATAAAAAATCAATAATAATGACAGTGACGACAGTGAAATCTAGGCTTTCAATATTTTTTAGATGAAGAGATATACTGTCAACGGTTTCACACAGTATAACCTTCCGTAGAAGTATTATTACAATTCCTTCCGTTCGCTATGTAAATAAGAAGCTGTTTTATGACAAAAACTTTTAACATTAAAAAGCGTTGTATTTACAGAGTTTTTATGCATAAATTTTAAATTAGAAATTTTACATTTAAAATATTTATGTTTGTAATGTTTCATTATAGAAAGCAATGAAAGACACTATTTTTATTTTCTATTCTGCAGAACAAATGTTTAAAAAGATTATAAAGATTTTCGTTATAATAAACGAGTTTCTTTTGCAATTAGCTGTTTATTATTATGAAATTTGATTGTATTTAAGACAATTTGAGTGTATTGATGAGCTTTATAAGCGTTTATTTCTATTCCAACATTATAATTTAATTGCATAATAACACAGATTAACACGTATACATTAATGCCTAGTGTAAAGTCCAAAATAAGTTGCATTTTCGCTACTACTCGAAAACTGATCATTTAATTTGATAAAAATTTAGAGCGAATTATCATTATTCAATTGTAATATTATCTTTTTAATTCAATAGTCTTTTTAATTAATAATTTGCATTTAAAATAAAGGACAGACTATCACAATTCTATTGAAATTAAAATGTACAAATTTAAATATATCCTTTCAACGATTTATATATTAAATAATCTTATAGACCCATAAGTTAGAGTGCATTCACAACTTTTTTGAAATTAAAAATTATTTAACAGTTAAATGTTAAAGTCTGGCTAAAGTAATATAAGAAAATGGGTAAAAATAGAAATATATCAAAATGCTTAGCAATAGCAATAAAAAAAAGCAATGCTTTTGTCTTCTGGGAAAGTACATTAATTTTAATTTTGAAAGACACTTCTTATATTCCACTTGCATTGCACTTCACTTCTTTTTAATCAATGATATGAAACAATTAAGAGTATTGTATTATTATGAAGAAGAGCGCATCAAATAAAATATGAGAAATTTTATATTAATTTATCAAAATTTTATTCAAAGTGAATGAACTGCTTTTGAGAGGAATAGAAAATTGCAATTACTTTCTAATTAGAAAGTACATTTTAATTGGTGGATGGCGAAATAATGGTGTATTTTAATTTACTTGTGCTGTTCAATTTTAAAAATTAATTAATATTCAAAATTAACTGCATCGAAAGTTTCATACATAAAATAAACAAAAATTTTTTATTATGCTTCAACAAATTGCATAATCTGTAAATTTTGATTATAGACCACCCTTTGCTTTGTTACCACTAACGTCGTTCTAATTGTATGTGAATTAATATAATTGATAGCTATTATTCTTATAGCGACAATAGTGCTAACAAATCAAAATTTACTGACTATACTTTAATTCTAATATAAGTTACTCTAATTATAATATTTTCAGTCATACAAATGCTTATTAGCATTAGTTACAAAAATTTTGCAATTATTCATACTGAGGAACACTTTGTAAAATCATTATTGCGTTAAAATTTTTGTCGCAGTTATATTGTAAAAACAAATGCAAAGCATCTGAGATTCAAATTTTAGGTTAAGCCAGAAATGTGCAGCAAATGCGATGTAGTATTAAGCCTTAATATAATGTATTATACAGACACTTATAATAAAATCTATAAATACTGTATATCATAAGAGAGGCGTTCATAATATAATGAATATATGAAAGTAGATATTTATTGGAATTTTCTCATAGTAAACGCGAGCATAAAAATTATGTGACACGAGAGATGTGATCAACAAAAATGATCTGCACATAAAAAATCGATATAATTGCTAACAATAATAAATTGATACTATTATACTTATAAAGCAAATATTGCCATAAATTGGTTTTATTCAAAAGTATAATTTCAATAGCTGTTGAATAATAGCATATTTGAATAAATGAAGAAAGGAATTAGGATTTAATAACTGGTGACACTGTATCTCTAGAGAAATTACTGTTCTTATTAATATTCAAATCCACGCATTTAATTATCAATTAATAATGCTATTTCATAAATAAATAGTTAGGAATTATACTATATTTCTAGGTTATTAATTATTTATGAGGTACTTCACATCTCTTGTTGTTGAATTATATGACTCTTTAAGTTTAATCTAAGATTTATAATGAATTATTAATTTCTATGGCAACTCAAAAGTAGAATTTTTAGTTTCTTTCATTCAAGAGATAAATATCTAGATTTACTGTAATATATATACTTAAGAATAATTCAAAAAAATATTTTAAGATAAAAAATATTTTCTTTTGTACACTTCACTCAAACTAGCATCGGATCATAGCTTAAGCTATTCAAAGAATTTTTATGACTTATACATCTATTTCTTGATATTCTCTTATTCATATATAAATGATAAGGCACACAAAGAAGAAGTATATCAAATCTTTACATTATTCCAGAAATACTAAACATTTTTCCATTTATCGAAAAAAAATCTTAAAGTATTTGATGAATATCGTATCCAATTTCAGGTTTTTCGGACATTAAAAATATGTGACAATTCCTATTTTATTCAAATTTTTCTGTTAAAATTCAGTTTTCGAACTGAACTTTTAAATATTGCAATTTCTGTCTTTTTTGTTATGCATTTACATTTGAATCATAAAATACTGACTTCGAGCTGTCTTCTGTATAAATCGATAGTCATTATGAGCACATACTGTATTATACTCTGCACTATTGCAATGTAATGCCTTAACTCATTAGGTATACTCTGTATTAGATAAAAAGAGAAGAAAAAAGTCTAACTCACGAATGAGTCTCTCAATTGAATTTCTTATACAGAAATGAGGTATAAAAAGATAAGACCTGTTCAAGACATTGTCATGATTTATAGTTTTTATAAAAGATGTCAGGAAATAAATAATTATATAATTTTTCAGCAAAATAATAATTTTTTATCTTAGTTTTGATATCTCTATAAAAATGAAAAGAACTTGTTTAAGACTATACTCACACTCTATATGTAAAGTGAAAAATTCAAACTAAACTGAAGTGGAAGCAAAAGTTTTAATTGAATTTAAATAAACTTGTATTTTGATAGACAAAACTTCAAACTGTATCTTACACTGAAAATTTCAAAAATATTCAATTATATTCTCATAAAATTTAGTCACAAAATAAAAATAATCGCATTATTTTCGCACAAAAAATTTTGTCGACAACTTAGGTGTAAATAATATGATTTCTTTATGCATTAGGCTGTTTACCAGTAAAAGCAAAGTGCAAGAAAAATCACATTATTATAATGAGATTATAAGCGAGGTTTTAATATAAGCCCTAAAATATAACGAACAATATAATGTGTCAATACTTATCTTCATTTTTGTCATAACAAGTTATAGCGTAGCATAAAAAAGTCAACCTGTCAAAGTTCATTAAAAATACACTGCTCAAAGTTTCATTCAGTACAGTTGTAAAAATTAAGTTAGATTTTTATAATATAAGGATTTGTGCTAATTATCTATATATTAATAAATAATTAAATAAATAATGAATGACTAAATTTTTCTGATAAGACTTTACAACGGATAAAATATTTTTGCATTTTTTTGTTTAAGAATATATTTTTCGGAATATATTTAATAGAAAAGTTTAGCATTTATAATAAAAGCTTCTGGAAATAAACTAGAAATAAATAATTACTCCGTTAGAACTCAGTAATTATACAAATAGTTATTTTTTAGAAAAATTAAAGTTTAGAATTTTGCGAGGTTTCTTGTGGTTAAGTAAATGATATAATTTTTTCTACAGACAAAATAAGTGCAATTTAATTAAAATTATTTGTAAAAATTGATAATATATACATAAAAATTAAAATCAAACTTTAAAAATAATTTCAATTAGAC
>JAUJYT010001395.1:0-11734 GCA_033996565.1 Nanhermannia nana
AATTTGACAGAAGCTTTCCAGTGATTACTTTTAGTTTGCATGAGAGGCAAAATATTTGAAGCGCTACTTTCTCTTGTAAAATAGTTTATATATAATTCAGTTTTAACAATAATTTTTTCGTTAACGACATCAATAATTATTAACAGAATCAATGAATGTGCGAATTTAGGGGCTTTTCAAATACAATCAAATTGTATAACATGTTCAATGAGAAAATAAAGCTCCGTTCGAAATATATGTATAAGATATATAATGTATTTTATAAACTTATATACTAGTACTTCATGTGTGTGTTTAATTATGTATATAATGTTAATTATTATAATAACAATTGGAAAAAACTGTACATTTTGTATGACAAATGGGTTGCTCTCGAAATGATGTAATTTTTATATTCAGCATTTTGTACGAATATTCTGTATTTGACTGAAATATTTACATAATATTCAGAGGTAATGAAGCACTAGAGTGGCTGATCGTCAAACTTTTCAGCCAATTCACTACTCATTCCTACAATCAAAAGCTTTTCGTGAATCGCATAAATTTTTAAATAATTAGTTTAGAACTAACTTTACTTTTGATCTAAAATTTTGATTAGTTTACAACTTTTGACTGAAAATTTAATAAAATAAATGTTAGTCTTTTCAATCATTTTTTGAAATTTACCTCTTTTCTGTCTCCCGTTACAGGCAATAATATCTCAATTTTAATTATTCAAATTTCAAAATATGGAATCGATTGTTCATAAGTTTTGGTGTACTCGAGTTTGGCAACCATTTCATGCTGTGCTAAGCACTCGATCATAGCGCTAAACAACTAATTCAACTTATATTCATGGCTTACGATTGGGAAACATTAAGGATCAAAATTATAATTATCATTAAATGACAAAAAGAAATTATATGATATGAAATCATACGATAAAACATTTCTCTAATAATACATAATTTGATAACAAAAAAAAAAAAAAAGAAAAATAAAATAGAATTAAAACTTTTTCGATACATAAATCATAAAAGATGCGTAAATTTATATTATTGACCGCATTAAGAATGAGTGTCATATCAGAAATGGAATTCTGATTGTCATTTGTCATAATATAAGTGATTATTGTGAAAAATGTTATCAATCAGTAAAACGACTGCATGCCTTCTTCCACTTGCACTGTGTACACCAAGAATCTCTGTTATCCATGCCGTAAACTTTTCTACACTTACGACTCTCACCTCTTCCTCTCTTTGAGGGCGAATTCTTGTTGGGCGACTGTAGTATTGTAGTCCCGCTCTTATTATTGCTGTTAAGACGCATATACTTATAGTTGGGGCGCATTGAGGGTGAGGGCGATTGCAATGAGACTGGAGGAGCACTTGTTGCATATTGATGTGCCACTGAAGAGTGGGTTACGCCTGGAATGTTGATCGGATTGGATAATAATGACTTCTGTTTCCCTTTAATTATCATATTATTGTTATTGACATTATTATTATTATTACTATTAGTACTGAGTTTAGTATTAGTATTATTATTGGCATTAACAGTATTGAAATCATTGCTGAATCGGATCAGTTTGGTCTCTAAATCAGAATATTGGCGCCGCTTCTGGTATTCGTGATCTTCTAAATGACTCAAAGTAGGCGCTGATGAAGACGGAAAAAATATGTGCGTTGGCGGCGACGGAATAGGGCTTTGGCTGCCGGACATTGTGCTGCCGTCGTTGGAAACTGAAGGCGATTGTGGGTCCGGAGACAGAGATGAATTAGAAGACGACGAACCCAATGAGTTGTCATCGATCTCGATTTCCGTGTAATAGAACTCCTCTTCGTGGTCACTGCTCTCTCCTGTGAGATCCGTTCGACTGTTGGGTTAGAATAGAAATACTGTATAAATAAAAGGCTAAGAAATATAACTGCTATAAGTCTAATAATGTTTGTAAAACTAACTGCAAGGCACGTAACTGTAAAAATACCGGTATATAAGACATCGTTAGTATAGTAAACACATCAATACAAGTAATAAAACTAAACAGAAAGCTATCTATAAATAATGAAAGCAATCATTGCTCCAAAATTCAAGTAATACTAATATAACTAAACAGTAGTACTAATAATATCAATACAACAGTTGGAAAAAATATCTAACTTTTAATAACAGATAATAAAATTGAGTGAATTATTGTTGTCTGTCTCGACCGCTTTATCTTGTGCTAAAAATATTAATTTCTGTCATATCGATACAGTTTCACCAAAATTAATGACTTTTTGAAGTGCATGTCTCTCAAAAAGTGAAACATTCATTAGTAATCTATGAGACTATGAGACTCTCTTTTCCTTAATCTAATGTTTGCGTTATTAAACAAATCTTTATGATTATCTATTCTCTGCTCAATTGGGATATATTGAAAAAGTGGTAATGTTTACAGCGTGTTATGTTATGGCCAGAGTTAGCCTAATCTTAACGATCGTATCATTAATGGTATAATGTGTTGCTTTATATAAGTAAATAACAAACCCGAGATGTTGAGTGCGGACATGTTTCTCGATCTGATGGCAGTGCTCGCATTGGTGAAGACATCCGGGCCAAGTGCACTGGTAGATGATTGCTGTATATAAACATACATATAAATGCATTGAGTATAGGAATTACAATTATATTAAACTGATTTATAGTGTTATTTATGGTCACCTTCAGGAAGTCGCGGCGATTTGGGACTACACGACAGGCTCATAAGTACCATTGCGGCCATACAGTCATCCATTACATCGTCACTCGAATTGCTGGGTCTTCGCTTTCGACCGCTATTAGAGAAAAGTAAATAAAAATCATTGGGTTTTAGAGACAATAAACGTACAGAACTAGAAACAAACTCTTGAAGCATAAAACCAAGTAATAAAGTTTGACAATTCATGTGAAAGTATAATTTAGTGGATGAGGATATTGTCATTTTTAAGACCAATATTATAGCAATTAGAAAAAGTGTAACGCTTTTATTCCAAGCGTGAGCTAATCACAAGTCATTAGATGAAGATTTGTTTTTTAGATGGTCTGCTCATGCAGGACACCGACCCAATCATAACTGACACTCGCTTTCAATCTTATAGAAGGTTAACACGCGATATGATAACAAAGTTTGAATGCTTTCATAGTAAATTCACTCTTAAATCTAGTCTAATAGTCTACAAGTATTTTGCTTTTGCTTTGTATGAATCCTTTTCTGTTGCCAACAGATTATAAATTCTAATACCAGAACTTGTGAACAAAGAATAGCTGTATTAAACACAAAAGTAAATCCATTCAAAAACTCAATATCAGTTCATTCTCAAGTGAGCTCGAGATCTAATTCATAAAATTCTTTTTAAGTTAGAAAATAATGAAAATACCAAAACTTTATGACAAAATTTTAATGGAATTATTTCGTGATCCATAATGTAGTGTAGTATTAAATTTTTAAACATATCGGTGTTATGTCAATTGGCAGCATGTTTTTCATGATCATTATTGCTTTTACATCATTACACGCTTTCGACTTTCGAGAATTATTAAAGGCGGGGATCGCATAGCGATTATTGAAGTTTAGTTTATGCTTTTCTCTAAATGTTGCTCTTTTTTCATATAAATTGCTTTGTTGTTGATCTTCTCGTTGCAAACATATATACAATGAGATTAAGCCAAAGAAACAAAGGAAGAGCTTGAATGCGATCAACACAAATGAGTGTACTACGTATGCGAAGTGAGCTTTTAGTTTATTATTTTACAGGTTAAAAAAGTTCTCATTTCAACAAATGTTGATATACTGTCAAATTGGTTGTGCACTCATGATGGTGATGATGGCGCCAGAATGACTATTGCTTAGTGTGGATAACCTATGGATATATACCGGTTTTGTTGGTTTCCTAGTTCTGACGCCCAACCAGTTTTCATATGAGAACCCCCTCTATATACCAGTATAGCTATAACTATATATGCATTTCAATCCCCACACTTATAACTACCAGGAAAAGGCAGTTTTTAATACCCACCTCTTATGCATAGCAGTGCAAGAGCTAGAGATAGCCCACAGCTCATTATACTTACACAATCGCTAATCTATTCAGCGCTCGTACATAACACCAGTATCGCTACAACAAATACTTTATTTATATATATAGGGTGTCAATAATATAACTGTCTCTGAAAGTCAAACGCAATCATCAGTACTTAATCAAAATGGTCATTAGGTTTAAATTCGTCAATATATCAATAATTGCTAATAGTTATCAATCATTAGTGGCTCGAATCAAATCTAAAACCTGTATTATATCAGAATTGAGTCAAATCTAAATAGAGTCACATTCAATCACGTAATTAAAAAATAATTTATAGATTAGTTTTATAGATATTTGGTTTTTATATGGTTTTTATCTTATGATGAAATCAATTTTATCTGTGAATGAAATGATTGCTTTTAAATAACAATTTAGCACAAAATCCTCTAATTATCAATTTAAAGATCATTTAGAGCTCATTTCATTAAATGAAATCATTTTCAATTTTAATCATTTGTTAGATTAGAAGACCTGTACTTATATCAGAGCAATCAATCTATAGTCAAATCGGGTGTAATAGTGTGCAGATATAATTCAGACACTCTGTATCAAAATTTTCTACACCCAAATGGATGGCATACAAAGCTTTTTAGTCCTCTCTTTTATTTTCTCTCATGCATTGCACGCAAACCCGAAAGCACAGGCATTAGAATTTGTGCGCAACTCAAAAGTATAAGCTTTGAAAAGCAATGATTGCCCCTAAAAATGAAGCATCTCTTGGCAGAGTTGGATCAATAAAATTGTTCACTACATAGAGTGCAATGAGTGCATAGCAGTAGCAGCAAAGAGTCAGCTGATCTCATAATTTTGTGTGTTGTTGGGTATGATTTCGCCTCCAGAATAAAGTAGTATTCATTCTATCTCTTCTTCACTCATATAAACTCATTCGTCAGTTCTCTCTGTCTCTCTCATTCTCTCTCTCATGCAATTTCATTCGCATTTCTCTAACATAAAGCTTTTGCTCACTTTTGCACACAAATAAAAAACCAAAACAAATACATTTTGCTGACACTCAGCTGTTTCTATGCATTTACTTGAATAGTTGCGTGAATAGTCAAAATTGTGAATAACTTTATAACTAATATATATTATAAATATAACTTCTATATAGTTATACACAAAATACTATATACAAAAAGTATATAAACTGGAATATACTTTGAGCTCAAAGTAATATCAGAGTAATATGTGTGAGAAAAGCCAAAACATTAGATCCATCTGAACATTACATATGTATGAATGTATGTGCTTTTGGACGTGCTCTCACTCATAGCTTGAAATAAATATATTTTTGCTTTTTGGCAAAACAGAAAATAAACAAAACTAAACAGAGTTCTTGATGATTAAGTGTCGTAGACTTATATCATTAGATAAAAGCAAAGCAAATGGTAAAAGCAAAAAAAGTTCATTATTTATCATTGAAGAGCTTAACAAAAGCATATTTACAGCTAACATAATATTGACATTTTTGAAAAGTTCATTTCATATAAATATTACGTATAAAGAGCTCTATTTGGACAACAATTCATTGAGTATATACAGTGACTGAAGGCAAACCATACCTCATATATATTTGTATAGAAAACCCTTAATTTTATTTTTATTTTTATTTTTATTTTTATTTATAAGGGTATACACATCATGACCATGAAAGTCAAGGCAATATTTGACTAACATTTTGTGTGTGACAATTAAACTCAAATTTTGGTTAATAATAAGTTTGTTTAGTAATAAACTTAATCAAAACTATAATAATAATAATAATAATATTAATGCCCTTTTATAGGAAGCACTACTACTCTGTGAGTCCACTAGAAATTAAATGCCAGTTAAGTAGCGTTGAAGGACAAAAAAGACATAACATTAGAGTTACAGTAACTGTAGTGATAGTGTTTGTAAAGCCAGTAAAACGAGTGAATTGCAATCGAAGCAATCAGTGGGATGACTGATGCTGATGGAAAAACAGCTGCGAAATGCTTAGAAATACTTGAAGAAGGCCGAAGCCGGTAAGAGGTTGACCTCGAATCAGTTTTGCCGGCTTTCTGGTTTGCCCAGAAATGTTCCAATGCTATGATATACTAGTGTTGGCATAAGAGCCACCACAACAACATGGAAACATCGAAGGCCGCGCACTATATGTTATGTCAAGTTTATTAAAGCTCTCTCGGCTTCAATATCTTGGGCGTGAACAGCCATTTGCCATTTTTCCTTCAAAAAATATGAACGTCAGGCCCTATTTTTTCTACTTCAGTAACAAGTGGTATATCAAGTTCTCCTTGAGATAAAAGTGGCCACAATAGAAACGAATGGAAACGTCAAGCATTGGCAAAACATTTTTTTTATTGTCACACATTAGGGCTTACTATTTGGTACAGATATAAAGATATTTTTAATAGTAGATAATCATTATGTTTATCATAATTATACTCAACTTATATGCTGTAAACAATTTTAAAAAAATATTTTCGCACTCGTTGTGAACGGTTTCTAATAATTATCATAAAGATTCATAAACTAAGTTATACAGTAAGTAGTTTGAGCTCAAAATGAATACATTCTTGCCTTATAGCGGAAGCGAAAGTAACCTTACATGCGATCCCTTTTTGTTTATAAAAGCATAGGCTTAGAGCAACATTTCTGTAATGATTTATATAATTAAAAAAACGATACAAAACTATAATTAAAGGAAAACTTATTTCAGTACTTCTGTATTGATATTCTAGTTGAGCAACAAAGAAAACTAATAACCGGCCGGTTCTCTATGATTAAGTTGTGTTTACTTTCTAATTGAGATAAAACAAAACGACTCTAAATCTAATAAAGTCGTGCACAAGAGTTAGACTGTAGCGTAACTGATGTTCACATTATTTTTTATGTAGACATAAATATATTTGATTGAATTGAATGCATTCAAGAAATGGGGACAAACATTAGCCCGACTTAACATCAGCTTAAGACCAAAACTAAACGAAAATAATTAAGAATTAAGACGAAGATAACATCAATTATTAGCGAAGAAACGAGAAAATTATTTCTAAATTTATACCGCGCTATAAAGAGGAGGAGTGCATAAAATGCTTTGACTCGTCGATAACCGTCCAAAAAAATTATTTTTCATTTTTGACAAACAACTTGAGCGCACACTACATGTAGAATATGTAGAATCCATTCTAAATTATTTTGTGTGCAATTAACACACTTTTACTCTCCCTTTTTTGCCATTTTCTCTATTCTGCTATAACTCATAATATATGCCATTCAACGAACACAACATATATTAGTGAAAAAAAAGTGAATGAATTATATGTCACACATATGCTATGCTATGCTTATAAACATTAATGAATATTTCGTAACCCTAACAGTACTTAATACTGTAGTACAGATAATGATAATACAAATGTACCACTACATTGACTGCATTGTCATTTCAACAAAAAATAAATAATCGTTATTATAATTGGTTTTATGTAATAAGTCTTACTTTTGAACATTTGGTACATCAATATGTGAACTCATAGAAGAGTTGGACACAGAAGAGCTCATCGATGATGTTCTTCTCCTCATCTGATCGGTCTGTCCCTCAAAAGCGAGTCTGGAGTAGTCGGTGTCCATCTCTTGGAGTCGAGCAGACTTTCGGCTCTCGAGAAGCCTGACCTCATCGAGTCGTCGCTTGACTTGAATTGTTTGAGTTATGAGTGAATTGTGATTACAATTGTTTGATGAGAGGTCGACAGTAAGGAAGACTTCATCGGTGGACACGTTGTGTGAGTCGACTATAGCAGACACTTCTCTCCCATTATATGTAATGTAAATCTTTTGTCCTTTGTTTAGGTTCGCGATTGAAATGGACTGAAAACCGGGACCAATGAGTTGTATCGCCTTATAATCAAAGCATATCTTTCTACCATTGAATGCATTATCAAAGAGTACACAATAAAGTGTTTCTCTAATGTCAACACTACTCGTCTTTGTTCCTTGAATTAGACCTGAATAGTACTGACCCTCAACTGGAGCGCACACTCGAGTCCCTAAAATGGATCTTTTGGCCAAACGTTTGCCACAAGACATACCTCTTCTCTCTTCACTAATCACTTGTCTCTGTTGTGACTCTGCTCTGACTCTCTCTGGTCTCGACCACTGTCTTCACTGTCTTGAGTGTTGACCAAAATCACAATCATTGTTAAAGTCCATCTCTTAATGGTCTCCACTTTTGACTCTATTTTGTTCACATTTATTATTTTAAGTCATATTTATTAGAATTTATTACACATTCTCTGAAAAGAATACTTTGTTTGAAAAGAATGATAATTTTCTTTGTTTTGCTTTTAATCAAATCAAAACTTAAGACTTAATTATAATTAAATTGATTAACTTTTAAACACATTTAATGTAAATATATTTCAAAATAAACTAAATCGAAAAAAATGTTTGTAAACCGGTATTAAAGGTATTAATAGTAATAATATTATTAATAATAAAAAGAGAATTGTATTGAAATGAATGTAAAATACGTCAAAAGCTGTAGCAATAGCTGATCTCAGCTGTTGTTTACACTCAACCCAAACGCTATACGCTATACACCGGTCTGTTATCAACAAAAGCATGTGATCCAAGTGTGCACTCATTGGTCGGTGCGCTCTGTGTCCCACTTCTCTATTGGCTGAAAGGGGCCACAATCGACGTCACAGTTTGGGTGATCCGAAACTGGCAGTGCTGAAGAGGTGCTGCACATGATGTACAGCACATCACTTCTTTTGATTCTTCAAATACATAACACTAATAAACTATTACTTTAACGAGTATTCAGTACTTTATAATAGTACCAAATCCTCGTCTCATATCTTTGTGTCTGACATCAGATTTTTCTTTTTTGTTTTATTTGATTTTTTTTTCTTTTTAAATAATTAGTCACGTCTTCACTTGATCTTCAGTTATAACTCATAAGACACATAAAGATATATTTATTTGCAGCCAATAGTTAAACAAAAATGAAATGTGAGACTTATTTCTTAGGTTAGAAAGAAATGACTTTTTTTACAAGATTTGTGAACTAAATCCTAACAGGACTTGCTTTCACTCTAGTATTAAAAGCATAAGAAAAGGAACTGTTAATAAAACTTAAAGCTTCACAACATAGTCATATAGAATAAGAGTAGGGCTGACAGACTTTGCTGTTCAGAGTAATCAAAACCATGCATAAACACCGTAAGCACCAAACACTTTATCATTGAATAACTAAATTAAGTTTGATATTAAAGTGATTCGAGAAAAAACACCAAAAATGGTTTATGTGGTAAACTATGTTTTAATGACGAAGTAATGCGAAAATAAGTGTCTATTTCTTGGAATAAATTATTTGGCACTTAGTTTAAAGTAATCAAGTTCGTAGGCTTAGGCTGAGCCTTGGCTAGCATTCATACAAGGCTCAGCTCGAACATCTTTGTTAACGTTAGTTTGAGGTGAATGAGGTGAAGGTTTTATAAAAAGTGTGCGAAATTATAAAAATATTATTTCTATTTATTTGTTTATTTGACTCATTTCACAGATTACTTTGTTATATCTTGTATTTTGGACTTAACACATGCCAAACGCTATCGTTAAGAACCATTTACACCGGCTCTTCACTCACGAGTCAGTTGCTTTGTTTGTCACTAAATTTAACTAACAATTGTGGTGTCATCGAGAGGAACGGTTCCTCTTTTTCAACTAAGTCAGATATAAAATGTTTTATAAAGCGATAACTTTCAGCCAAATTATATTTTAAATAAATTGATTATAGTATTGTTTACAAACATCATTTGTGGTCTTTTTTAGCAATTTTTTTAGTAATGTTTTGTTTTAATTTGTAGTCAGTTATTGAAAAGTTAGGATTGACTCTACATTACATTGTAAGTAACGACTCAAATCACTATCACTGGCAGAGCTCAGCAAACAAAATATCAACTAAATTGAAAACCAAAATCTCACACATTATCTCTAATGAAATCAACTCAAGTACCGGTATATTGCGACCAATTTTAAATAAAAAATGGCTTCAGATTTAACTTCTCAATAATAATTTCATTAGAATTTTAGCCATTGCTGCAGTAGCAGTGCCAGTCCACAAATTGGTTGAGGTTGGTGCTGATATGACAAATTTTTTTAATATCTACATCATTTACACACTTAAATTTTTAAAAATCTCTGGGGCTAAACCCTCCTCTTCCCACCCATAGTTGCGACTGAGATTGCTATAAAATTAAATGAACAAGATATTAGTTTGTCATTAGTTTAGGTCTACAAAAGCTTGGGTCTGGAATTCTCCCTATCAAAAGCTTGGCGTATGGCATCCATATGGGTATACTATATACTATACAAGACTTTTTCCTAAGCTATATATTGCAGATATATTGATACTGCACATCACTGTACAGTGTTAAGTAGTTGTCAACAAAAATTTTTTGTTTAGCTGTTAAAAGAAAAATGAAAAAAAATAGTTAATATAAAAACTTTATTATACTTTCTTTTTGGGTAATTGCATGAGTGTTGGCTTAATTTGTTTATTTTTCTTAATTATAACTAACATCTAAGACTTGGCACTACATTAATTGCAGGCCCACATAAAATATAAAATAGTAAGAAGAGTGTTAGATATGTACGATATGTACGATATGTATATGTATTTAACTTTTCTCAATGTAAACGCAATTTTAATTATATTGGGCTGAAAAGAAAGTTTGACACTTATTATATATTTCAAAACTCAAGGATAAAATACTAACAGCTAAGCATTAAAAGAAAATGCAATTGAGTTCGAGCTCACTTGCGAGTAGTATACGGTTTTTTACTTCAAATAAGAAAAATATTGTCAAAATATTAATGATATCATGAAAGGAAATAATAATTTGTGCAGTTTTTGAGCATAGCCTTAATCTGATATTTATCTAATGCTGAAATGTGAACCTTTTCACTAATACTAATACAAGTGCAGCAATGAATGATACATATAAGTTAGCGCTGTAGACACGGCAATGCACTCACTATCTCTCTCTTGTCAAAACTCCATTCACTATTGTATAATACAGTCAATTCTCAAACTTTGATTAATTTTAATTTATTTTTACGAATTCAGTTCAATTGAGTTCTGTTTTTATAATTTTCACGAGAAGGGAAAGTGACCTTAATTTTCATATCATTAAAGCTGTGATTTTTCATATGTTCTACATTTGATATTCACGAATAAAGTTCAAAACCAAAAGCAAACAGAATTCACTGTAATAAATACAAAGCACAAAAGGGGCACAATCAGTGAAAATATCACATCTGCTAATGTCATATCCTTATAATATATTGATATCGCATACCTATCATTTGATATAATTATTGAAATTATTAAAATTAGTCAAACTATTACACTATAGATTCTATTCAATTATTATTTGAATCAGTTCTGATCATATTATACCAGACAAGTAAACAATATTAATTGCAACTAAAGAACTAAATCTATAGGGAATAGGGATACCAATGAAAAATACTTATCATTCCCTATTCTCTCTCTCTCTGTCTATCTCTGTCTATCTCTGTCTCTCTCCCTCTCTGTCTGTCTCCCTCTCTGTCTGTCTGTCTCTCTTCCTCTCTGTCTGTCTGTCTGTCTCTCTTCCTCTCTG
>JAUJYT010001396.1:0-11734 GCA_033996565.1 Nanhermannia nana
TCTGTTCACTGAATTGCATACATTAGACTTGAGTTTAGTAATTAATTAACGCCTCAATTAATTAAATGAGTTAATAAAATATTTGTTATATCGAATCAAAAAGTATTTTAATGATGCTTTACGTGACACGCATTAAGTTTTGCTGATTTACTGCTTCAAAATAAATGAAATCTAATCGTTTAAATATAAAGTTAATATTCAAAAAATAAAATTAATTCTAAATCAGATCCTTTCTAAGGCTCAGTGAATTACTTTTAAGGACAATATTAATTGAATGATTATAAGTTATAATTTAATAGAAGTTAACTATCAAACAGACTTAACCTTTAGTTAGATCCACAAGTTTTAGGAGACGATCCTCGATATTATACAGGGGTGAAACTCATTTGATTGTAATTAATGAAACTCTATGTAATTTTTAGAATCCACCCAAGTAAATAAAATTTTTAATTTTATATTACTTTCATTAAACCATTAAACCTGCATTAAACTACTGCTAATATAAGTGATTCAATCGAATTTAGATCAATTGAATAAAAAGTTATCATTAAATGATTTATAAAAACAATTGTGTCAATAATGAAACTCATTTAAACTAAAGTTTATGCACTCAAATTCCAAATGTGACTCAATTTTTAAATTTATAAGTTTTCTGTTTTATTTATTTCTGTTTAATATTTTTCTTTAAATTTTTGCCCAAAACCTTGGGTGGGATTACTCTTTTTGAGATGTTCGGAGGGGTCCGGACGCCTGCTGGATGACGTTGACTATTATAATAAAAGCTACAAAAATTCATGTCAAACATTGCAGATTTGTATCCAAAACAAAGTTTATCATCCATTAAGTTGAGAAAGAATTGCAATCAGTCATTAGGTTTCTTAGAATAGATGTTCGAGTTTTTGGACAATCAAAAGTTGAAGACATGAAACTTTGATCCTTGAATATCATCCATTTATCGGAAGTTTTGTATGAAACCATCTTTCAAGCTTCCCATTCATTCATCCATAATAGAATTCACATCCATTGCAAACCATTAAAATCTATCTGTGAATGAATCTGAAAAAAGTTTAAACTATTTGAAAAGAGTAGAAAATAGGAACAAAATAGTGTTTTATTACAGAATAATTGTGCGAATACAAAATCATTACGTTTTAGATGGTATTCGACTCTCTTCTGCTTATATAAGCACAGTCTCTATTAAACTGGGGAATGGCTAACATATAAATTGTTGGAATACCGGTATTTCATTTCTGTTTAATGCAATTTTCAGATCTCAGAAATATTTTGCTTCTTCTTTTACATTATAATTCTGATGGAAAACTATTTGAATTTTAGGCATTTATTTGAAAAATTATATGTGATTTGTTTGGAGAAAACTTTGCTCTAAACGATTAATAATTAATAAATAATATATTTAGTAATTGGGCCAATGGTTATGTTAATGATCAAAAATTTTTTTATGTTAACCAGGATGAAATACAAGATTATATGTTAAGATATCATTATTTCTATTAATCTTAAATAACTAATGTTTTTTCTCTTACCTTTTACTAAAACTTAGTTTATTGCTATTCACAAACCTTTTCCAAAACTAAATTGCATTAATAACATAAATAAATACGTACTTCTATTAATTGTATAGCCTTTTATCATTCAGTAAAAGTATATTAACATTTTATTTGACTCCTACTTTTGTGATGGTTCGTGATTTGGGACATTCACTTAAATACAATATTAATGGAATATTTTTATTTATTTTATAATATCGTGACTATTGATATATATTTAATCTTATCTTTAGTCTAAAATCGCAATAATTAAGTAGATTTTTCTGGTACTCATCAGTTAATTCATATATATATTGTTTATCTGAAAAAGTTTTCAATTTATGCTCTTTTTCAGTATAACTTTTATGTGATGTCATAAATTACTACTTATACTGTATGATACACTAGTTTTTATTGAACGAATTTCCAGTTTAAGGTTAGAGTTTGTTAGTTTAGAGCTAGAATACGTTGAACAGCTTGAAAAAAGTTTGAGTGACTCTCTATCAGAATTGCTTTGACTCTATGGTGCAATTTAATTGTACTGACAAACTCTGTTATGATCGATATTATAAGCAAATTAATGCCACTTTACTTTTTCTCTCTTGTATAACAAGTTGAATAACTCTCTTTTTTTAACTTCATTAAAATGAGAGAAAGGAGAAGATATATTTTCTTGATATTAGCATAAAACACATTAATTCTTTTTTTTGTTCATTATGTATACAGTGGTTAAAAATTAGTTAATTCTTTAAGCGAATATAGTCTGTACTTAATTTTCTTTTTGCTACCAATTTGTAAAATGCTTTTGACTCATTTTCTCACTTGTATTGCAGTAAATAATTTTTAATGATTTCGTTGATTAGTCTTAAGTTTTAGGAATAATTCACACTTTTATATAAAATGCCAAAGAATTGGCTAAAAAATGATGAAAATCAAACTGAAAATATATTGAATGACATCATTGTATTATTGTGTGAAAATATATCAATTCCATTCTTCGGGCTCAACACTCACAAGTCAGCGATTTCCTAACTGTATCAAATAGTGATGTTTTGGCTCATTTGGCCGATTGTCGACTGTCTTATTCAGTCCTCAAAAATAAACTATTGATTGAATTCAAGTTAAATCAATACAAATCAGAAACAAAATCCATGACAGATATCCTACAAAATTAGATTAATAAAAGTTATGCCCATTGAGTATCAATTCATATTAATGGCTAACTCTGTTATTGTTTGATTCAGAATTCAGTTTTCAATTTAAACTTTTCAGTTGAGTTCATACACACTTATATTTCTTTCTTCCCTTTGTCTGTCTGTGTCTGTGAGTCTCTCTCTTTCGTTGACTGTTTCTTATTCTTTCATTTCATATAATATGATTTTTTTTATTCTTTTTATATTTTGTAGTAATACAACCAACCGGTGATTTATTACATTCTGATTCTATTATACGATGAAGTCCAGCGACTGCTAATGTTAGTCTCTTATAGAATGCTTTATCCAACACTTTTATAATCTCAGATACAGTGTTAAATGTATTTTACGTAACTTATCATTTAATAAAGTTTAGTTATTCAATAATATTGTATTTTATTATTTTTTTATATTTTTATATATTGTTACTAAAGTGTACCAAAGACTTAGTTGAGCTAAAAAATAGGGCAATGTTTTGTTAAGCATGACTTATATTAATGGTTTTTATACATTTTCCATGAAAATATTCATTAACATTTCATAAGTAACGGTTCATATTTATTGTGCATCAATTCAGTCATTTATCTTATAAAACAAGTCTGACTTATAGATGTTTAGAGTATTAGAAAGTGCTTCGATTTTTTAGATTTTGGGTACAATCAGTCTTTTAAATTCCACAGATTAATAAAAAATATGATAAAAATTTTGGTTAACATTCAATCCCTAGAATGATTGTCATATAATTTAATAAACTTGATAGTGGGGTCATATATATTATTGTAAGGAATATTGAATAAGTTATATCCATATCAGAAACATATTGTTGGTATAGGAAGGAAGTGAAATATAGTATAAATAATAATAGGGGAGAGAATACTATCCACATATTTTGGGTTCGCGTGTTTTCATGGTATCCCAGAGCATATATAATATTTACTGTGTGACAATTGCGCCCTTACTCACATTTCTCTTCAATAGGCAATAGTACAGGTATTAGTTTATTAGTTTGCATGCCTGCCATTTATTTACAAACACAATGACAACCACCAGTTTGTCTCTTTGTTTTGATCATTGTTTATTGCATTTGGATTCTTGTATTTGATAATAAATTCTATTCATCTCAATAGAAGTGTAGCTAAAATTCAAATCTGAGCACAATATTAAACTTTGTTCAAAACTTTTTTTTTATTAATGTCATATTGTCTACAATTGAAAAAATATAATACAGAATATACAGAAGTAATATACAGAATATGAATTAGTTATTAATAATGCTAGTGTTGAGCTAATCCTCCTGAATAATTAATTTGAATTAAATGGAGATTTAGTTCAAAAATTTTAATGATTCAGTTGATATTTAATCTTAAATCCTAAATAAATATTCAATTTCATGGATATGACTGAATAGCTATTGTATAAAAAATAGCAAAAACTTATTTAAATTTAAAGCCAAACTCATACTACTATTCAATGATTTAGAAAAGATTTAAATTTAAGTCAAAAGTAATGAATGGTTAGAATCAATGTTTTGATATGATTATAGATAACGTCAAACGATTAACACATAAACATATAAATAAATAAATGATATATTTATGGCGTTATATGATTACAGATAAACAAAAGACAACATAACATATAACTAATGATTGGGTTTATGTCTTTCAGCTGATCTAAAATTAACACAATTTAAGCGTCCATTTCAGTGTCTTATCAAATGACAGCTGAATCCAAGATTTGTTAGTCTGGCGTCGGTTTGGGAACAAATGATTACCAAAAAGACAATCGCTTTAATCGACTCATTAATAAAGTGAGTCTTTGTATAAAATAAACTTTAATTCAAATGAACACCACTTTTAAAGTACGTTTCAAAACAAACTGTTTATTACAACAATTTTTATATATGAATAAAACTTTAATCTTAACTAATATTAAGTTTAATCACATTATAAAAAGCAATCAAAGCCACAAAACCAAGAATTAGCATAAAATGAAACCATTTGACAGTCAGTTAGAGTTTTTGATTAACCAAATGTGACATTTCGTGAGATTTTTCGTGACATTTCATTAAATGCTTTTATAATTCACTAACATTTAAATTGAATGAAACCACGAGTTTTCAAATGTAAACAAATATACTTTAAATAACTTTTTTTTATGTATTTTAACGGAAAAAACAATTCCTTTTAATATTTAAAACCCGACTAAAGCAGAAATTTCCTGTTTTATCAAATTTTAAAAAATAAAACCGAATTCGGTTACAATTTATTTAAACCGAAACCTAAGCGACAGACTTGCGATGTGTTTGAGTACATATATTATAATTCATATAAATTATGATTTGTTTGATATCTTATATGAATCAATATATGAATCAATAGAAGACCAGTAAATGACTTACCATTAGTTGTATTTGTTTGAGATATAGATAGAGTTGTGGTCATCGATATCACGAATAAGAAGACAAACCGAAAGTAATGGACCATCACTTCAATTGACTCTTCTCTACATTCAATTCTATTAAACACTTATTTATTAATTAATTTAATAATCATTTTGATGAATCACCAAATGATCCAAAACTACATTACTGTCAGAAGTACTGAATGTATGCAAAAGTTGCCATTTTTGCCATTTCTGGCAATGACGACAACAAATACTAAACATTGAGTGAAGGAATACATGCTTTTTACAGAGCATTTACTACTTATCTATTTGTTGAGTGGCTTACAGTCGAGTTCAGTATATCTGACATAAGCCTAAAACCAGAAGATTAATTAGAAGAAAGCCTAAGGCTATCACTTCAGACATTCAATTAATTGGAAATAATTTTAACTTTATTATGAAAGCTCACGAAAACAGTAATTTATACTTTTCTTATCATTTTAATTGATTTTAATATAATTGGTTTCAATACAATACCGCTATTATACCGGTACTCAACAGTAAAATAGTTTGCTTTCAAAACTATGAAGTATTGCCCTCTCGTTCAGAACAGTTGTTATAAAACTTCTATTCGAAGAGAACTTTACACTTATAAAAGTTTTTGTAACAAATCATACAAAATGTTATATTTGACGTAATAGTAAATTATTGTAAATTATCGTAAATTTATATATAATTAGATATAAAAGTGATTTGCATTCTTCCCAATCACCGAAAATGATATTCAAATCAACAAACATTAGTCATAACATATAAAAGTTAATCTACAGCTTGGACTTCAACTGTCCGAATATCTTCTCTGCTTTCATAGCGACCGATATATTGCCCTTAATTTTTAATTTGCCGGACATGAAAGCATTGGTTGGCTTAACCTCTCCTTTAGCCATCTTAAGGAACGTTTCGTCATCTGTGATAAGAGTCACGTCAGCATTAGTAGCCTCTGCTCTTTCAACTTTGAGAGGTCGCGAAGTGTTTGCGTCTATGAGCCAACTCTGACCCGAAACCACGAACGCCAGAACGGCATTAATCTCTTTATGCAAGTCTTCGCTAATCATTGATTTTAATCCTTCAAAAATTTGAGCAGTTTTTCCACCGCCTTCTTGATCTGTTGTCTGTTTGGCTTCAGGTGTTGTATAAGAACCCATTTCTACGACATTGTCTCCTTTCAACTGTTCGTCTGGAAGGAAAAAGTCCAGAAAAAGTGTATTTCCTGGTGAGACCGCATATTCATCAAAGTTTGTGATGCCTTCGCCTCTGAGTAAGACTTCGTCTATTAGAAGATTTCCAGAAAATGTTTTCGAATCTTTCGAAAGTATAGCATAAGCAGAATCTGATAGTATTTCAGGTTTTCTACAGCCTTTGGCCGTCTCTTGACTGCCACCGCCCAACATACTCATCGCTGCCGTCCATATAGCAGTTCGAGGCCAGAGAGCATTCACAGCAATTCCATGAACTTTGAGCTCATGAGCCATTCCGAGTACACACATAGACATCCCATACTTGGCCATAGTATAGGCCACATGTGGTCCAAACCATTTCGGTGTCATCACTAGCGGTGGACTTAGATTTAGTATATGAGGGTTTGAGGCCTTCTTCAGGTGCGGAATCGCATACTTAGAAGCCATGAAAGTTCCGCGAGTATTGATGCTATGCATCAGATCATACTTTTTCATAGAAGTCTGTTCTGTGTCTAAAGTTTCGATTCAAAAATTGCTATAATTTATATCAATATAAAGATCCATTCAAATGACAGTTGGATTCAATTGAAATACCTGTGAGACTGATAGCGCTCGCATTGTTTACTAATATATCTAATCCTCCAAAATGCTGAACCGTTTTGTCGATTGCATTCTTGACCGACTCTTCGTCTCTAAGATCGCATTGAATGGGAAGACATTTGCCGCCAACGGATTCAACTGTTAATTCATTTAATAAATAACAAAATTGACAATAAATTAATACTAAAGCAAGTGATGAGACCTTCTTTTGCGGCACTATATATGGTTCCCTCGAGTTTCGGGTGTTGTTCAGTAGTTTTCGCTGCGATCACAACATTCGCGCCGTCTTTTCCTATCTTAAGAGCAATTGCTTTACCGATACCACGACTGCCACCGGTTATGAGTACTGTCTTTCCCGCAAACTTTCTGTTAATATAAAATTAAAATTTACTTAAAACTAATGAATCACTTTTAAAAGTTAATAAAATTGAAGTTTATGTCAATTTAATAAATAATTCAAACCCTGTATTAATCATATTTGGTTTCAATCGGTTCAACACTTAATTGAATTTACGTTTAATTGATATACAAATGCCTGATATATAAAAAGTTTATATTGAATATAACTCTTAATTAATATATTGATTATTACATTATCAACACTTTTCTCAAATTTATTTAACTTATAATTGATTGATATCTAAAGTAAGTTCAAAGTTCAAAATAGATTAACTCATAAATAAATATTAATGAACACAAATATCAAGTGAATCCCAAGTCCACGTCTGAAAACATCAAAGTAATCGTCCATTAATTATGTGACGCAAAAATATCTTGTTTACGACCCCAACCACTTACAGTGTTAATAACTAATAGCTGTGACCGAACCCTCCCTACGATGTCCGTAATATTTTGAGTTCATTAGTTACATAACTTGTTTAAAATTAAAGTACTTAAAGTATTTAAAATACAGTAAGTGTTAAAGAGATTAGACTTTAATATATAATTAATGCAAAATATATATCATAATCAATAGTATGATACTTTATTACAGTGCAGTAAATAGTGTTGTGCAGGTGTTGTAGACTTCAACTTAAAACTTATATTAAGTCCAGTTCTGCTCAACTGTTGTGAAGCTGTGATTGCTCTGCATATATATTAAGGCGGTTTCATTGGCCTGTATGGGCCTCACAGGCCTTTGCAAACTGTTTGGATCACTCTTTGATTTATTATTACATAAAATGTTAAACAATATGTTAATAAGAAGGATAGGCCTTAGAAAATGTTAAACTAAAATATTATAATTTCATCTCTTTATACATAAAATTAAATTTTTCTTCAATTAAAATAATTTGAATCTACGCTTACTCTTATTTTACTCCTTTTTGCAATTTTTCAAAAGCAAATTCCAACTAAAAATTATTTAATAAGTAATTGATTTCTGAAATTAGTTCTAAATAAAGACAAATTCTATAAATATTAAAAAAAACTTTACATTTAATCAACTATTAAGACATTTTTGTCATGCTTTGTAAGTTATGCTGTAATACAAGACTATACAAAATTCTTAAAAATATCAACTCTAATGATACTTAAATAGAATGAGTTAAAGAATTTGAAACTTTATTATTTCCATTACAAAAACACCTCAAATAATGATTAGCGAACTCTAAGATATGCAGTGATTACAAGTGAATTAATATAAATATATTAGAGTATTAAACCTGATATAGACCTGTCCTAATGGTAAATAGTCAATGAACACAATTTTAATAAAATCCATAGAAATTCTTGAATAGGTTAACAACCAATAAGAAATAATTGAGACAAATAAATACCTGTATTAATGATATATAAGTTTAACTGTAAATAAAAATTTGCGCACAAATCATATACAAATGTTTATTGATATTGAAAAAGTCAATTATTAAATAAATCAAAGTTTTGATGAATAATAAAATAATAAAATAGCGACAAGTGAATGAAGAGAAAAGCTAAAAGTTAAGGACATTTGCGATCGACTTGAGATTTTCCTCCCTCTTCGTACTCCTGTTTAGAAATCCACATCTGTTGAAACGTTCCCTAAAGAGAGAATAGTTTTAAAAATAAGATTTTCTTCAAAATAAAAAAATATTGACATACAAGAGATGCTAAGATAGAGCCTCCAATCCAAGCACCGTAACGTCTCTCTGCTGTTGAGTTTGTGCTCAATGTTTTAAGTCTCATACTCTATATCGAAATAAATAAGTTAATTAATTAATGCATAACTGTTTGTTTTAATAATATAGAAGACGTCATACGGGAGGTGTTTTGGTAGATAAGTCTCTATTGAGGCGATCTGTGAATCCTTGGATAAGAGTATTACCGCCGGTTACTATTACTGAGCCATAAAGTGATGGTCTTATGTCAATATCACACATTCCGACACTAGTGGTTACAATTTGTGACATTCCCATGACTGAGCCGGGAATGCCTTTAATATTAGAGGTATCGAAAAGCGCTTCAGGTATTAGAAATCGTTCGCAACCGAAGTCTTGATTATATCCATTTGGAAATTCGTAGTGAACTGTTGGCATGTTATCAGCTGTTTCTTTATCATACGGCGAATCACTCACCTGTAGAGCACAGGCCTGAAAGTCCTGAATCGACTCTTTGACCATATAGTTGTGCCACGACTTTGTGATTCCTTCCAAAGGAATATTAGTCTTTTTGGTCCATTTCGCGGCTTCTCCTTCTTTGACCACTTCTTTACTGCCCACCGCATAATATGGCACTATTTCAACGTTTTGTTCTTCAAAATAGTTTCGACACTGCATTGTCACAAAATCTCCGGCCAATGGAGACTTCACTATCGCCTGTTGGATAACATATCCGTCATGAACAGGAACTGCTGAGGTCTGACTCGCACCAGAATCTACTACAATACCAGTCGCGCGTCCGTTCGCGAATGCGGCCAACACTGCGTTCTTAACCAGAAAGAAAGCCGGAATACCATACGTTTCGAACATTATTTCTGTCACTTTTTCTCTCTTAACTCTGATGTTCCACTGGAATAAACATTATTTTTAAATATGTTTAATAATTGTTTAAACATTTAAATTATATAACATTTACCGGTGGTTCAGAAAACAAAACTGGATGTAAAGTAGCGTCAGATTTAACGTGTTTGGCGTACACGTAATCCATCATCTTCTCAAACAGATCCCAATCTTCGACTTTAAGATACAAATTATTTATTAAAATATTAAAAATAAATTCTAAAATTAAATCATTTAAAGCTATCAACTCATTAAAAGTTTAGGAAAGACAAAGCTTTATCTGAAGTATTGTTGTGGATCTCATACCTGTAATAATTTCTAACTTAATATATAAGTGAAGTATAAGTTTGCTTAATATTAAAAATCAATTGTCAGACTTTGAACAAAGGACTAAACACTAGTCTATACATAATATCTATATATAAATAAAGAAAAGTGAGAGAAGAGACGCACTCATGCCGTCCTTCAGAAAAGTGGTCATTTCCATGTGTTTTCGTGGCGTATGAATGGCTGTGGTGTCGATTAAATACTTTTTATGAGAAGTGATATTATTTTGTTGGCCTTCAATGTCCATCGTATTGCTTTCAACCAATTCATTAATAACCCCAACCATTGTTGGGATGTCTGTCTTCGGTGAGTCTTCTCCCGCATATCCTCCACGAAATGAATAGTGACCGCAGTCGAAGACCAGAGCGCCGACTTCGTCTTCATTTACATTCAATTGCAAATTAATTAAAATAATTAATAAATTACTAAAAATTGTTTTATTTATAAATCAATACAATTAGTCGTTAATAATAATAACAATTATTTAATAATAAAAAGTTCTTCAACAGAGACAACACATGACTAATACCTCCTCCATATACTCCTCCACTCATTTCTAATTGTTATTAATTTGTTGTTTTGCTTCAATTCAATTAATATTAATCAAAATTCAAGACAAAACTCAATTAAAAATTGCTTATATTTATTGTTTTGGTTAATACTGAATATAATGTAAGCGAACGCATGCGTTATATGAATCACTTGTGTTCAATAGGGATGAAAACGTTGATATTTTCTGCTGTAATCGATGTCTCAAATAAATCACGGAATCATTTTTTGTGGGTTTGAATCTAATTGAAAAAGAATTAAATCAATGATTAAAATGAGGTTTTGTTCAGTTTAGTTGTTGACTACTTTTTCTTCCATTTAATCCAATTAATAAAATGTTTTGTTTGATGAACGGCTACAGTATATCTAATTTAGTGCTTTTAATTATTTATTTAATTATTTAAAAACACAAAAAGATTTATTTATTTTTAGAATTAATATTAATAATCTATTAAATCCACTGAAAATCGATGCTTTTAAATGTTGACAATTATTTTTTAACATTTATTATTATCGATAATTATCAGAGACGAAGACAGAAATTTTTGTTCTGGGCTTTACTTATGCAAAATCTAAGATATATTGCTATAGACCTGCACTTAAATGTTCAAAAATCTTTTGACTATAGCAACCCCACCCCCGCCCACCTGTAGTTATGGCTGTGATTATCATATATCTAAAAATTTAATATTTTCGTGATTTAATTCCGTAAATGAGTTGAAGTGTTTTCATATCTAGTTTTACACCGAAATGAAACACGTTTTTGGATCAGATCTATTGATATATAAATACAAATAAATATTTAAAAGTTTTTTATGAATTTTATATAAAAATAAGTTAAAATCATATCAAAGAAATTCTTGGAAATAAAGTGTTTATTAAATGAATATATTGTGAATCGAATTCATTCTCAATTC
>JAUJYT010001397.1:0-11733 GCA_033996565.1 Nanhermannia nana
CAATTGTATTCATTGAATAAGTTATAACAATATTATGGGTTAATGATGTGGACCAATAAATTATGAACAAAAATAAGAGAACAGTTCGCTTTGTCTGCTTTCTTATAAAAATAAATTATTTTTATACTGAGTAAAGAATGTGAAAGAAAATCAAATTAAAAACTTTAATAAATAAAATTTTGGTTATGAACGCGCTTTGAAATTTTGGTGCTCTCTATCGCATTACAATCATTATGTGACTAAACTTGTAAAACTCGAATCAAATAAATGTAAGTTAATATCGAGTAAAATCATTACTGACGTGTGACTTTTGGGTTGTATTTATTCTGATAATTGCTTAATTTATAAATTATTATGAATTAAATAACTCATAAATAAAATTTATCTTTTTATAAGTTCAAAGGATTGACAATAATAAAGGAGTAACGTTTGCAATGATAAATGTGGTATTGATTTTATTTTAGACAGAGTAACAATATTTTAACCAAAATAAATCTATATATTTATAATATACAATATTCTGTAACTATTGTATATATACAACGAAATAAATCTAACAATAAGTTTTAACATAATTATTATTATTGTATTGTGAAATTTCATAGTAAAGAAAACCTTTGCAGTGATGCAAATATGAGTTATGAAAATTAGTAGAACATCGATATATAAGATAAATCAAACTCATCATTATAGTAATGATAAAAGTTTTCTCATTTTTTTTGCTTTTGCGCTAAATATGTGTTCGTAAACTTTTTTGTTGTTAAACATACATAAATGTTGAGAAACAAAATCATTAAAATTTGTAACAGAAAAAATGGATATTAATAATGGATATAAGTAGGCTTTAATGATAGAGGAAACACATCAACAAATAGTTTGAGAGTGTGGTAGAAGAGACACAGACAGGCAGAGACAGACAGACAAATCTGTTATATAAAACTCAGAACACCCAAAAAAACTTAAATCACTGAACGCATTAAGTGCGAGATTAATAAAATTTGAGCAGATTTTGTAATACAATATTTAAGATTTTAAAGTAGAAAATATATGTTTAAGATCAATTTTTCTTCTGCCAATTGTCTGATTCATTCATTAACTCAAAATAAAGAAATAATAAAAAATAATTTTTCTGAAAGCATAACTGATTAAAGGTTATACCAGATTATAGATAGAAGTAAACGGGATTTAGTACTTATGCTGTTATTTTAAATATTAAATATATAAACTATTTTTGATTTAATTGTGTTACATATAAACAAAATATTAGGACTTAAAGCAAAAATGTAAAACTCGCATAAAATTTCTACAATATTTATAATTTTTAATCAAGACAGAATATATTTTGCATAATCGATATACAGTACAGCATAGTATAGCGTTAAAAATGCGTTGTATTGAACTAGTCTTAGGCTTACTTTTGTTGAAATATATTTCTTAAAAACAAAGGTCTCATGATATTTAGCACTGAGTTTTATAAGATTATAATCATTTTTTTCAATTAAATAAATCACAACACCATAAGAATATATTATAAAATCTAAAAAAGAAAGACTCAAACATTTTAAGAGTTTATATGAATAATGATTAGAATAAGTAATATCTATAGTAATAATATATAGAATAAAAGATAACAGACAAGAAAAAGGCGGAACTCAAGAGTAGGAATGAATGAGAAATGATATCAAACAATAACAAGAAGTATAAGTAAAATATATATTGAATTTTTCTAACAGACAGAAAGAGCAGCAAAAACGAAATTATGTTTCATTGAATAAGAATTGAAAAATATAACTAAACCTTCAGAAAATAGCTTAAAATTAGCAAAAATGTGGTTTTAATATCAAGTTTTTATAAGAACCCATTTACTGAATATCTAACTATTGTGGATAAATGACTGAATGAATGGCTCTTGAAATTAACTGACATTAACTCATATAACTTTGAGATGTAATATACAGTTAATTACCCTTTTCTAAAAGTTTTTCTTTTTTGAGGAAATATTCAGTTCCTGTAATGTAATGAGAGTTTGAAGTACAAGTATTTTCATTCTAAACTTGCAATAAAAAAGAAACCGTTAAAAACTTTAAGAAACAGTTGAACACTCGAAAAGGGTGATAAAAAAGATTCATTGACTTCATTAGTAGTCATTTAAGTCTTTATCAATGACTTATAATCGCATTAAAAAAACTTCAATTCTGATAAAGGTTTTCAAAATATCTATTTATGGAAAGACATCGATTTGAAAACTACTCTTCCTAACAGTTACAACAGTATTAAAATTGTTTTAAATAAACACAAATTAAAAATGGATTACTTTATAAACACAGTTAAGAAGTAACTTAAGCTAAAATTGTTTCAAATGTTTGAGTGTTAATAAAGTTCATACAATACATAATGCCTTCAAAAAAAATTAAGAAATCATTATTTTTTATTAAGTACTGCAGTATAAGTAAAATTTATTTTTGGGAAAACATGAGAGAAGTTTATTTGATATAAAATATTTGAATCATTAATTACTTAAATTAATTACTTCCATATTATCGTTAAGACTGCTCTAATTTAATCTCTTGAACAATAATGCAGTAAAAGAACATTAATCTATATAAAGGAGAATTATTTAATTCATTCAATAAGTTTAGGAATAGATTTTTTCTGGAGATGAAGTTCTTATGTCCCAAAATTCACATCTCATTCAGTTCTTTATTCCTTTCGGTCGAGAAATCTTTTAGAAAAATAATAAAAGACAGTAAAGTGAATGTACTGCTGATATGAGATTATAATTACTTTTCAAATATGAAATCGATATCGACTTATTCGAAAGAAATTTTTTAAATTAAAGATTTTTCAAAAAATCAATTAAATTTCCGATTGAGAATTAATTGAGATCTACTTCAATTGAATAGTTCTCTAATCCTATAAAAATTTGTCGAAAAAAGGAAAGCAATTCAATAAAATTCTTCAATTATAGCAGAATATTATAGATTTTTTATATATAAGCTCAAGAAATATTTCATAAAAATAAAAAAGATAAGAGAAAAGGTCTCTGTTTTAACATTCAATAATAGAGAGAAAGTATGGAAACATCTGTATTACAATTTCTTGAAAATTGTAAGCCATTAATAAAGAGCAAAAATATGAAGAGAAACAAAGCATTTCGGAATATAAATGACAGTCTCCGTCAAAATGGACCTCAGCTTCTGTATCACAAATACAATATAAGACTGATGGCAATCGTCTATTATAAATCTTAAATCATATATCAATGCATCAAAAATATAAAGCATAACGAAAAAAGTTTATAAAAGGAAATAAGAGAAGAGCAATATGTAACAGACTTACCATTTATGACTTGATATCTTTGATCTTATACCAGAACTTCTTATCTGTATCTTCTTGTCTACTATTCCAGTATGAAGTTTATACTTGAGGTCAATTCTTCTGATTTAATGTAAAATTTTTGGACTTCTTTCAAGAATTAATGTTAGTTAACGCCCACTCACACAAAAACTTTATTATTGATAAGTTGATTAACAATTTTGATGGAAAACTAGTTTTTAAAAAGTTTGCAACGTATATACTGTGCAGTATAGCGTTATTGAAGTAAAACTATTTTTTCCCAATAGTGGTCTTTAGTTAATGACTATTTCTTCTCTTTTATGATCCGATTCTCTTCTTCACAAAAGTTCACATAACAGTTATTGAATTGAAAAAAATAATTTTTTCTTGGCTTAGCTCTAACACAGTTTTATATGACGACCAGGAATGCAATGAATCAAAATTGTTGTCTTCAATTTTTTTATCGTTATTATATTCTCAAAAGTAGTCAATGGATTGACCTAAAAATCATTTTAAAAGTAGACAATTATTAATTATATGAATTACAAAAATTAGATGTGAAAAAGTATTATATAAGATCCAAATATTGTTTTCTTAGATTGTATTAGAAATAGGTGTTTTATTATTGTCTTCAACAAAGCGTTGCTGACGATAAATTTGATTGAGAAGACTCTTTGACAATATAATACTTTGATCATTAAATCCTAAATAAGATTAGATTTTATCGCATTTTTCGCAAAACTAAACTCACATTAAAGTAAAAATGAGACTCATATTCATCTTAGTTATATTATCGCTAGATTTCTGTATTTCCTTATTTGAGGGCAAATTTTATTTTGAGACTACCATTATGTTAAACCCTTAACACACTTACACTAATATCGCTTTAATTGCATTTTCATCATAATTATATGAATATCTTAATAAAACACAAACTTTAATTTTCTTTCAATTTAATCTTTTTCAATATTGTCGAGTAATTTAATACAAGTGAATGCATATTAATTCTGGCGATATTCTGCGGAATTGCACGCTATCCTAAAATTAAAAGTCAGAACTCAAAAACTCAGTCATTTATTAATAGAATTTTTCTCAAATGAAAAATTTTCTTAAAAAGAAAATAAATATTCTTTTGATATAAAAATTTTCTCAGCATTGATAAAAATAATTGTAAAATTTATTTTAATTTTTCATAATTATTATAGTCATAAATCAAAAGCGAACACAAATCAAAAGTTTTTTGACACTATTTTGCAATATTTAGAAAAAAACTTTCTGGCAATAAATCGCTGAAAAACTTTGTATTCAAAGCACATATTAATAAATTCCATTGATTTGCATAATTTGCTAATAAATAAGGAAAATAAATATTTATGATTTCCTTAATCTGCTTTAGTTTTGCGAAATAAACTTAGATCTCATTGAAAGCAGAAAAGTATAAAATAATGATAAGTTGTTATCAAAAAACGAGTCTAACTTTGAATTGAAGGTAAACCCCAAATACCTTCATAAAAGAATGAATGAAGTAATCGCTAAATAATCTTATAATACAAAAATATATAAAATAAATAATGACTAAAATACTTAAAGCACTTGAAAGCTGAAGTTCATGAATCAAAATAAAATAAAACTATTATAACAGTTATGACCTCTTTTTAGAATAACAAATACAAGTTAACACCAATAATACAATGATTGCAAAGCACCCAATCTCCTAATAACAGTTATTTAAAGTTTTTAAGTTTAATTTAATATCTTATACTCCACTTAAATATAAATTTATATCATTCAAAAAGACTTAACAGAGCGTCCACTCATTCATTTATGAGAGATTAAGAAGTCTTTTCTCTCTATTAAAGACCTGACAATTGGGTCTTATTTTTTAGTTAACACATAAATGGTAATAATAATTCGAGTCACTCCTCTAGTTTCCGGTGACGGATCTCCAGGTTTGCACTTCAATAGCGCAATCCTTATCTACAATACATAAATCAATTATTTGCAGCACAAATATTCTTAATATTTTTATTCATAATTGTTAGTCATGTTTGTTATCAAAAGACGAATTCACGTTTAAAACTCCTCAATCTCTCCCACGCATTGCAGATTATTTGATGGAATCTTACTTAAAAAGTTTTTTCTATCAAACTCACATTCAACTAATTATTAAAACATGTTTCAAAGTATAAAGTATTCAGAGTTTCAAATTTAGTCTCAAAGTACAAAATTTTTATACGCCTTCATTTAGAAATTGCTGAACTGTACCGGAATTTATAATTTGAATTTTATGTTTCTGTAATATAAACTTTAATCTATTTTAATCGTATAACTTGTTAGTCTATCGAAGTTTTAGCCATAAATCATTTTCTCAAACTTTTTTCAACTTGAAAAGTGTTTGATTAATCTTAAAACTTAACTATTTTTAACTTTATATTAATATTTCTTATATTTTTCATATCAACATATAGTTAAGTTTCATATTAATGTGACTTAAACCACATCACATACTATATAGTTCTGATAAAATATGACCAAAATTTTATTTAAATTAAATACATTTAAAAAATAATAGAATTATTATAATTACCGTTCAATTGCTGGCAAACCATTAAATATTTTTGAAAGTTTGACTTAAATAACAAAATTAAACTTCTCTTCACGTAAACAAATTATAATAATTATTGTCAAACTTAAAGCTTCACAACAATTAAGTTATTAAACGTTTTACAAACGTTCCCAAAAGTTTAGTGAAAAATAGGAAAAGTATTTATACATAAATCAAATTCATTGACAAACAGTATTTAAACTTGAAATGCAATCAATAAAAACCAAAATAACGCTTAAAAGCTAACGAACGAACACATGATGTCTACCACTCATTTGAAGCTCTCAACAAGTATTTGAGCCATACTGTGACCAAAACTTAACTGACTCTTTATGAAGAACTGGTCGGACGAGTTGTGCAGCACTTGAGCTCAATTCAAAGCGAACAACGCATAACCCCAACAGAGAGAGAACTGTTTCTATTCTATGAAAAGCCGATGGTTTAGTTGACTGTTCAGTCTTGCGAATACTTATAACAGTTTCTCATTGGTTCTGCACAAGAAATCCCATTTTCGTATTATAGGGATATTAGTGTTCTCTTTGGGGTAAATGTCTCTGAGGTTCGGTGTTTTTGTTTAGCATTTAAGATTGAATACAATCGTATTTTAAATTACGCAAATTTGCATTCATTTATTTCATTCATATTAAATTACATTCAATTTCTAATTATAATACATTTTATAATGAATTTGAGTGAAAGTCATTGACAAGCTAAGCAACAGTTATATACCAGTGCTTTTTTCATTTGTTGTATGAGTCAATAAATAAAGATTAATGATAAATAAAAAAGTTTAATAACTAAGTAGTATTACTGTATAGACTTTGCTAAAAGTTTAAGAAATTTTTAATAATATTAATTAAAATTAATTGATTCATAAGAAAAGGCATATAATTTAAAATTATATTTAATTACCTAACCTAACCTTACCGGTATATAAATGTTATGCATTTTTGTGCAAACATTTTACTTTAAAAGTTTAGTTTTATTAATGCAATAGAAAAACAATAATTACATTAATTTTCTAAACTTATGTCAAAGTATATGTCATTTTCAATTTTTATTATTACAGTTGACCTGATTTTTGCAATTCTTCGGTGTTTAAAATCATTACTAACTACTGTATGGCTAATAAGTGTGCTCTAAAATATAGTATTAATTTTTTTGTTACTTTGTACAAAATTCCTTATTATAGTTATTATGAATTTTTCAAACCAATTCTGAAATCTAATGAAATAAATGGTAAAACACTTTTAACATGCAGTACTGTACAGGTATAACCTATATGAGCAGTGCCGTAGCCAGTATTTTAAGTTTGGGGGGCTATACATAGGAAAAATTCAAAATATGACAATTCAAAAAATTTTGGGGAGGCTATAGCCCCCCCCCTGCCCACCCCTAGCTACAGCTGTATATATGAGGTGCCGTATCTTTGAAAATTGAGTGCTAAAATCAAAATTTTCTATAAACCGTGTGAATAAAATCGAGCTTTAACTGTATAAATCTGATGCTTTCCGGAAATTTACACGATTTTGTTTATTGCTTTCCAAGTATTTCAGATAATATCAGATCATATAATAATATAATGATATTATATAAATAAATATAAACAAATACTTTTCTTAATCTTAAGATAAAGAACAAGTTTTTTGACTTACATACAAAGTAATCAAATGTAATATGTTTTTGACGTCAACTAAAAGTTCAATTCAGGTATTCGTGAAGAGTTTATATAATTAGTAAATTACAGTCAATTACATTTTCTATTTCAGTAAAACTGTATAATTTCACAGTTATTAACAAGTTTTTGATCATTTACTTATTAACTCAATCGAGAGAAATACATCCATGAGTTAGTTATTATGATTTGGCTCATAATTACCAATAATCAGTGAAACTTTATTAATGATCTTTTATTTAAAGTTGATCTTCAATTTAAGAGCTCTTTATTTTAGTCAATTTTTCAAAAACTCAAAATTCTTTTCACTTTATTTTATAAATATACGTAAATTATAACAAATTAAAATTAGTTATGGTTTTGATGTTTAGAAACATAAGAGCTTAAGACTGGTTTTGATGAAATTTAATGTTTAGTAAATTAATGGTTAACTGAGCTCATTAACAGAGTATCTTCAGTGCATATTATATGCAAGAAATGAAGTGAGACATTTGATAGCATCAGATAAAATAAAATTACAACATAAAGAAATATATCTTTTCAAGAACTCTAAAAAATTTCTCTAGGATAGTGTTTTTTTATTAATTACTATTAATTAGATTATGATAACAAAATATATTAAATACTTTGCATGTATTTCAATGACATTTAAGATAAATTATGAAAGTGTGTTAATGGAGATATTCTAAGGGTTAATAGAATTGTTAAAATTTAGAGATAAAAAAAGGTAAAATCTTTATTTAGAATAAGAGTTAATTTGAGTTCAAATCAGTAGGTTTTCAGTCCAGCTCAAGATTCATTTTGATTTGTTTCTGGTAATATTTCTTTTAATCGCCTTGTTTTGAGTGAGTTATAAAATAAATTGTCACATAAATAGTGGTCAATTACATGTATGTTCTGAATTACATCATACTGTATCAGCTCAAGTAATCATTTAGGGCACGAGCTATTTGTTTTTATATTACTAGTAATTCACAACAAGTATATTCATATTTTCACAATTCATACTGTATTTAGTGTTAAATTTTATAATATATTAAAGAAATACGAACTTAACTAAGATTTCAATTTATATAAAATTTCTCGAAAAACAATAAAATATAACTCTCACTCACTATAAATTAATTTGACTTAAAATCTATTTCTGCAATTAAGTCTTAATGAACATTATTTCCATATTATAGTGAAAGCTTTATTTCATTTGATGAGCTAATTTCAAAATATAGAGATTTCCATTTGTTAAATGTAAAATATAATAATATTTGTAATATCAATACTATGAATATGAAGACTATAAACCATTTCCTCTAAAGGGATAGCTTTTTATGGATCATAAAAGTTCTACAATTACTACTGTATAGGTATATGATTATTTAACATCAGGCACACTATACTAAGTTAGACTTGTCATAAATTTTAAGCATTTGAAAAAACCATTCAGAGAGTGAATACGTCCTATTCATTTTTACTAATGAGGAGCGCCCACCACTCTTTATCGAGAATTAATCCGACAAACCTTTTGTTAAGGCACAGAATGTTCACATATATATACTTTACAATCCTTAATAAAGCAATAAATAATGAGAAAATATTAAATGAACAAAAGTCAGCTTCTTTTTGATGAATTTCGCAAAAGTTCTGCTGAAATACAGACTGACCTCATTGTTACATATTATACCTTTATATCGAAACCTTATCTCAATAGCTTATTAAAACTATTTCAGGGTAAATATAAGCTCAATATAAGTTTGTATTTCATTGAAAATTTTGAAATACGAGACAAAAATTCAAAAAACATAAATATGCGTTCCTATTGGCTATTATTACCCTCTTTTAGTCAAAAATCTGCCGGAAGAATGAGGGGTCGAATCGCATCAATGAAAGGTATGCTAATGGACAGCATCTGTTACTCTTTTCATTGAAACAGTTAGTCTTTAAAGTGAAGCCAACCTAAACAGTGGCGTAACTCGTGTCTAAATATTCGGATGACTGTTATTTATTTAAAATATAAACAAATATTTATTGATATTTTAAATTAGTTTTAGTTTACAAATAAAGATTAGAACTCTATTTATATAAAGACAACTTTTGAGCAAATAAATTAAACAAATGCCTAAGAATTTATTTGTCAACAGTTCGTTTTACATACTGTACAAGCTATACGTCCCGATACGTCCCTGATATATAAGCAGAATTAGTTAATTATATGAGACATTGAATAATAGATGATATCATGAAATGACAACAGCAATGCAGTAACTATTGCCGCAGACATCGATCATATACTGTACCTGTTAATGCATTTTAGTGTTATATTAACCTTAAAAATAGTAAACCTATAGATATGATTAGAAATTAATTATAGGAAACAATTTATTTGTGTTAATGCTTTCTGAGTTCAGAATATATTGTTAATCATTATGAGTTAGTGGTCTTTCTCTAATAAATAATTATTGGAGCATAGATTTGCTCATTATATTGCTAATTATTATTATATTACTATAATTTTATTTCGTTGTTTGATTCTAATAGACCTGTAATAGACTGACTTCAATCGATATTTTTGTAAAATTAGATTTAGGGCCAAAATTGTTTATATTGTTTCTAATTCTTATCCACTTTCTCTTAATAAATAATTCAATAATTTATTTATTAAGGATAATAGTAGTTATGCATATGCTATGCATAGTTTTGAATTGCTTTTTCAGTATTCAATCAGATTTAGTCAAAAGTCACTTTTCTCAATGCAAGCAATGTATAAATAGCTTTAGCAGTACCTGAGTAGGTTTTTATCGGTTTTATTAGAATACTTTATAAAACTTTTTATATTTCAATCATTCCTAACAACAGATGGCAACCGATTCCCAGTAAATGCAATAAAACTCGTTCCGAAAACTGTTGAGTGATTTTGATGCGACCTTTGTGTTCATTAGGAATACAAGTGCCGGTATATTCGGTATATCGGTACCCGTTTTATAAAGCAAAGGAAAAGAAGACTTGATTTTCGCTCCAATTGATCAAATCTATCGTTGAATTGGGCGATAGAGTATCTTATTCTGATATAGTCCTGCATGACTTTCGATGTGTAAGATTGTTTTCCCGTATAGCAGATATGTATTACGCAAAATTGTTAATATCTTTTGACTGAGTTGTTGCGTTTGAAAAACCTGTGAAAAACATTTTTGTTTGTTTTTGTTAATAAAAATATTTGTATTAATACACAATATAACAAGAGTTATATCTCTTATTTTTGAATTGAAGGTCTAATGATATTACCGTTTTGAGCTGTAATAAAGTCAGCGTTTGCCACGAAGGGTTTACACAGCCATACCTGTGAACTTACAATGAACAAGTGGTAACAAAGGTTTGCCACCTTTTCTAAAAAAATTATGGACAAAATTTTTATTTTGTTTTAAACATATATATGAAGTATTATTTCAATATTAAATTTGTTTTAATGCAATTTTAAACCAAAATAAAGATTATTAAGCTTGAGCTTTTTATATAACTCAACCTATTTCTTGTTATAGATTCACTTAAATAACTGCATTCTTTAATAAAAGATCTTTAAAATAATATTTTTCTGTTTTAATTATCTTTATTTTAGTTTAAAATCAAATTAAAATAAGTTTAATATTGAAATAATACTTCATATGTATGTTTAAGACAAAATAAAAATTTTGCCCATGTTTTTTTAGAAACGGTAGCAAACCTTTGTTACCTGTGCTTTTCATTGTAAGTTCACAGGTATGACTGTGTAACATCCTTCGTGGCAAACGCTGAATAAAGTTTTGCAACTTTCAATACTTCATTACATTTCTAGAGTTTGTTAATAGAAGTATACATGGACCACTGAAAATTTGGTACTATTTTAGATATATATTCAATAGTTTCTGTTTGATTCCAATTCATTAGGGATTTGAGATAACTTAGAGTCCGATAGAGTCGAGTTACAAATGGTTTAAGGCTAAAATCATTTTAAGCAGTTAATTGAACGATACTTTGCTAACATTTAGATTTTATTAACACAAATGGATTTCAAATATTTACAGTTTTCACTAAAAAGGACGGGTTTAAGCTCTGTATGGGGGTTGTGCTTAAATCATAGATTCTTTAG
>JAUJYT010001398.1:0-11730 GCA_033996565.1 Nanhermannia nana
ATAGTAATGGTAATGAGTACTGAAATTAGAAAACTTTAAACAATTTGCTCAGTATTTCATTGAGAGTCATATTTATATTTAGTTTTCCTTTAGTTTTAGTCAAAAGAGTGCGACAAATGGGACACGTGTTGACTCCAGTCTCAAAAGATCTGTCCAAACATGACTATTAGTTTGCAAATAAATATTTATTAGAAAATTATGATAAATAAAAGCTATTTTTGAAAAAGGACTAACTTTACAAATATTATGAGAGCAGGGAGTTGTGACCGGACTCCTGACTACATCCAGACAACAGACGCATTTGAAACTGTCTCCAAGTCTTTGGTAGAATTCCTATAAACAGAATAGATCTCAAGGAATATGTTATAAAAATATTTTCAAAGCAATGAAATACCAATTTTCCATGTTTTGTGTGAGATAACAAAGTTTGCCATAAACTTGAGTTAATGCTGTCTTCTTTTATCAAATCGAGAATATCTTTCGATATCGAAAATGATGAAACTTTTAACTTTTTTGCTTTGAACAAATTCTCATCCATTTTCCACGACCTCTTGGATGCCGTGTCTTGACTCCAACCCTCTGGATATATAATAGTGAGTCCAAGCCTTTTGATGCGATTCTTGCCATCTTTAGTCCAAGGAGGAGGTGATGTGTCATCTCTTCTCATTAAAAACCTCCAAACAAGAAAACCTGATTCACCGATTTGTGGCCAATACTTAACTACTTTATAAATGCCATCATATCTGACGCCAACTTTTGGCAAATAGGGTGACTTTTTTGCAGCTCCTCTGGCATTACCACTTCTGAGTACTCTGACGGGCTTTCCTTTTTGCCAATCAAGTCCAGCATTGGCTCCCTTTTCATCATTAAGTGTTGCGAAACAGTTGACTGCAAGCGCTTTATTACATCTTTTCAACTCCTGATCTTTTGTTTGCGGTCCTCCGACTCGACTCTTTCCAACTGAGTCCTTACCTCCCGATGCTGTGTAATAGAACTGTTCTCCAAGATCTATATCTTCATCATAAGAACACGAAAAAACAATAGAATATGCGCCACAGCTTTCCTTTCCGTGAATTCCAGCCACTAGTGGTGTATGAATTCCAGCCTCTGATGCCTGGAAACGGAAGCGCCACCACATTCCGACTTCAATGCCAGGAATAGGTCCAAAATGATCTTTACCTACAATGTTACATATCTGGGTGCGACCCATGCAAGCCATGCCTCGACCCCATTCTTTAATTCCGACGCGATTCAGACTTTTCTTTCTTCTCTGTAAATGCTTTGACTGAAGGGCTGTGACTTCTTTTTCATCTTTATTTCTACACTTATTGCAATACCAATCATCATGAGGTACTTCTATAAGAGGCTTTGATAAGCACCAAATGTGATACATTGAGTCGCATTCATCGCATATAATTTGTTTTTCGGGTGCATTCTTTCCACCGCATTCATTACACGAACACTTTTTGCATCGAAGTGTTGAGTTGTCGTTACATTCATCACAATCAGGCGGAGTATAACCTATATTGAAATTGTTATCAAATATTTAATACTTTTAAGTCTTCATATAAATAGTACTATAAAAGTACTATAAAAGTACTTTGGATTCACTATAAAAGTACTAATTTTCTAATTAATTTAGGTTAAGGTCAGTCAACTTTTTTTTGATTGAGTTTTTAAACATAGAAAACAAATTTGAATTGCTTTTGAAAATTATAATTAAATGATTTGTTTTTTATTTGAAATATCATCAGAACTTGATTTACACAAATTGAAGGCAATACATGCGCTATAATTAGAGTGAAGTGATAACGCTTTTTAATAATACCTGTCATGTAAAAGAGTTTTACTTTGCAAGACAGCGGGGAATCTGTTTTCAATAGGAGTTCAAGTTCAAAAATGAAATTCAATAAAAAGTAACGAAAATTTTTAATTAACAAAAGTGTAAATCTATTTCTGAGTAACATTTGGTTATGATTTGAGTGAGAAATTAAGAATTGATTAAAGAATACTATAAAGGTTTTAACTACTGTACAAAAATCTCTATTAGTTCCGTTTGAGGATAAAGTTATAAGATTTTAATTTTTCTTTTAAGAAACTTTTTTTTGTATTATTTCTATTAATTTATTAGATTAGAAAAATTATAGTATAAGTAAAAATGCATAGCAAGGAACTAAATAATTATTTGTTTAATACAATACTTATTATATAAGTTAAAGTAGAGTTAAATAACTATTGAACTTGATCTTTGTTAGAACTCTGTGTTTACAACTTTTATATTTATTTAATGGAATTTTTATTTATGCCAAAAAATAAAATATAATTTTCGAATCAATTCTAAAAATGGGTTATAAGTGACATATGTTAACCAAAAATGATAATATAATTACATTAATAACTTTATCAAATAAATAACAATTGAAAAACCAATTTTAAAATAAAATGAGTTTTTTGAGACTTTTTATTACTATTTTTTTATAAATAGATCTCATTTCCAAAAAATTGTTAAAATAAAATCTATTGTAAGAAAAGTCTTTTCGATTGCATAAAATAGAATAGGACTATAAGAATAGGAGACATTCAAGTTCCTTATCTAAAGATTCCCTCCTTCTAAATGTTAAAATTTTTTATTCACCCAAAACACTACTTATTCATTACAGTAAAGTTGTACTAACGCTTTATTTGTAATATTGTAGAGTATAGTATACTGAGTAAGTGAAATGCTATTATGATCGGTATTATGTATAAGTTTAGTCCCAAAAAAACTTTGAAAGTTAGGCTCAATTGTTTTTTAATTTAAATGTAGCTTTAAATTTAAGTTTAATTTATTAATAGACTTATTTAACAAAAATTATATTTAACTTTTATCTACAAACTGAGAACTGTTAAATACAGTACTAAAGCAGCTTTAATTGTTGCACATAATGCTAAGTTTTGTTTTTCAAACATAGCGGAGCTTTACAGCTAAATATAGCAAATCATACAATAAATATATTGTTGAAACGGCTGTTGAAACTCTAATCTACTAACTCTAATAATTAAATAAATAAATAATTTATTCCTCTAATTATATCTAAAGTAACCCAACAAAAAGTGTGAAAATTTTCAAAACCCTGAAACTTTGCTTTTGTAATATTTGAGAATATGTTACGATATTTGAGAATATGTTATATATTTGTTTAAACAAAAGAATAAATATTTGACAGGACTAAACATTTATGTAATTTTGATTCAATTAAATTGCATTAAAATCAAAATAAGCGTTGTTTAGAGATTTATTTGTGAAAACACTTGATTTTACAAACAATGTTACGTTAGAGTAAAATATTGCTCATAATTATCGGTTAAAAGAGACAATGGGTGAAAATGGGTTTCTAGTGTTGCACATATGCGATGTGAAAATGACTTGTTGTATAACAACAAATAAGTCAGCTTTATTTAAATCCGGTTGAGAGGATATATTAATTAATATGAAAAATAAGATTTGATTCATAAATTAGCTTTTGTTAAATAGAACTCATCCCAAGTTAAAATTAAGAATTGCTTAAAATATAGAGTAGAACTATTGCTCGACTAATCTATGGTCACTATTTCACGCATGAATGAGTTTGAGTTTGTTATGTCAGTTCAAAGAACAAATCCATATAATAATTTCTATCCAGTTTATAGGCTTTACATATTATAATCCTGTTTTTGTTCTGTCTTCAAAGTTATGACGAGAAGAAGAAAAAAGCTTAAGAGTAACTTACGTTTGCATTTACTTCCAAATTGGAACAACACTTCATCATCTTTTGAGCGCAGGTTTCTTTTGATATTGGTTTCAATTTTATATATTTCATCAATGAATTGAATTTGTTGTCGTTTGAGAGCCACATCAGCCATATATATAGTGGCGTATAATTTTCGTTCTGACTCTAATTTTTTCTCGATCTTGCATTCATACCAATAACCTCTTTTCTTAGTTGAATTACTATTAAAGTTGGCTAATACTACCTCACCCTTATTAATATCACCGAAGGATATTATAATTGATGACTGAGGTCTCATTTGATGTAATAAAAGAGGTATATTAGAGCCAATCGAGAGTTTCTCAAAATCTACATAATATCTATGTTCTAGTGTTGAAGAATTGGATGAAATTCTGCGTATCTTTGCTTCAAACCAGGCGCCCATCTCTGTATTCAAAGCATCAACATTATCGCCAACACGATAGTATTCATCCTCTTCAATAAACTCTTCGTCTTTATTATAAGTTTCTATAATGCTTTCATTATTCCCTTCAACAATAGAGTCTGTGATATTTTTATTTATAACAGATTCACTTCGAAGCAGTGCTTGAATAACATTATTAACTTTAATATCATATTCGTATAATGTATGACCATTATTAAGCTATAGATACAGTACAAGCATTAAGGAGAGAAAAATATATAGCTTTAAAGCCATTTTTTGCTTTTTTTGTTAATTTTTTGTAATTATATGTTTACTAAAAAGTATGATTTACCTCTTTTCCATCAAAGAAGAGTCTGACAAGTGATGCATTGTGAACATTCCACTTTCTCGCCACTTTGTTTCGCAACTCATCCATAGTTTCGTTAATAGAGCGGCAATTTATATGATAAGACTGTTTGTCCGAACCCAAGAGACGAACCTGAACGTACATATTTTCAATTTTGGTGTTCAGGTCTATTTTCTCATAAACTAATGATTTTCAAATTAACAAAATACTTATATTTATTAACTTATAATTATTATTGTTAGAAATTACTTACATTTCTAAGTTTTTCGCTTATCTAACAAACCATTTGTAAGCTAAACAAATCTGAACAAAAAAACTGCTGCAGCACTTCTTTTTCTAGCATATGTCTGCATCGGATGTGAATATAAAGTAATGGTTAGAGTGCAGAAGGAAAGAAAGGTTGCTCTTTGAATGCAAACAAAAACGGATAGTTGAAAAAATAGTCAGAAGTAATACAAGCATTACTTCCAATGCAGAATTTCTCCACATATATGTATTCATTTGTACGGAACGACTTTTTTCAACTGAATCCTATAATAAACCCTATTCCAGGTGCCCCTCACCCCATACCCCCTCAGCTGTAAGTTTTCAATGCCAAATGGCATTCCCGTCATCCCTAACTGCATAGGGAATTGATGGCAAGGACGCAACGGACGTGTGCTTGTGTTGGCATTTAATATAAGTAATAATAAGACCTATTGTTCCAATCAACTCATTCATGAAAGAGTTAATACCTCTTCATAGAACTCCCTATAGAAGATTTAAGCCTATAAGTAAAAACCAAAATAGATGCTTCTCATGTGTAAAAGTGTTAATTGATTTCAATATTTGGAGTTAACTCATTCACAATATGTTAGAAATTTTTGCAAATTTTCTTATTAATAACACTTTTTTATGACATGAAATACGGTTTTAAGACCTTTAACCTTAAAGCTTAGATTTTGTTAATTAGTTTTAGAAATAAATGTTATCATACGATGTCAATCAAGTTAATAATATAGCTCTAAAGAATTCTCATGAATTTCATTTCTTTTAATGTCAGTATCTATGAACTTATCACACAATAAGAGAGCAGTAAAAGAGTTAATGAAAATAAAATCTAAAATCTCTATTTTAAACTTTTTAAAAAACTTATTATAGCGAAACTTCTATAGCAAAAAGTGCAGTACACTAGCCTTAAAGCCTTAATTAATGACTTCTCGAACTGATTATGAGTAGAATCTCTGCTTTTTTGTGAATCAACTTATGTTAAAACATGAAGTTTTGAGACCGAAAAATTTATTCACAGGTAATGAGTAGTATACGAAAAATGTTGCCTTCATTTTATACAAAGTCAAAACTATATTTAGTGCAGAAGTAATGGCAAAGTTTAGTTAATTTTTTAATTTCTTTTAGTTTTTTTTTGATGAAATACAAGCATTAAAATGATATTATTTTTAGAACTATTTAATCAGTGATAAAAACTTTTTTAATCTTTATAATCAAATTTATTTTGATAAGAAATAAGATTAAACTCAGAATTTATTACATATTTAGCTTAATGAAGAACATTCCTAAAAATCATAAAAGAATTGTTTAATAGAATTCAAAGAATGCCCTTTGATATTGAATTGCTTCAAAATATTTTGAATAAAAGTTGCCATTTATTTGTTTGTTTAGAAATAAAAATAAAATTCAATAATTTTCATTCAGTTAATCTAATTATATCAGAATTATATGATTTTCTTAGTGAAAAAATTTTCTGATATATTCATTAGTGATGTTAATTAAGTTTTAAGTGATGGGATTTGATTAGGATTAAAGTTCTATTTTTCATAACAATTGATGACACATTGGATGATACTTTACATTGATTTGTTAATAAACTTATGGTTATTTATTAAATCTATTTTTTGGATAATAGACTTTGTAAAACCAAAACTGAGAAAACAGTTTTGAAGGATTTTCTATAATGTAATGAAAAGAATACATAGAATTAATTATGCTTTTGCTAATTACTCAAATCTTATTATCACTAACTTGAGAGATAATCGTGTTGTGAATGTTTGGTTCAGAAATTTTTTGTTAAAGCCAATTGATTTTGCTCAAAGATAAAAGAAACCTTATTTAATTATTATCACCTTCTGTTGCTTCTGTTGAGTAAAAAATATTTTTAAAATGTTAAATATGTGATAATCAAGTACTCAGCAAAACCAAAAACAAATGTTTCTTTATTTAATTATTATTATTAATATAAAAAATCTTTTTAAAAAATATTATAAACAAATAAAATATTAAGATTTAAGTTAAATTATTTTCCCTATAAATCTGTTGACAGCTCTTATGAAATAAAAAAGAAAGAAATAAAGTATTAAATCAAAATATAAGTTTGTAATCTAATTGAAGCCATTATATGAAGTAATTTATAGAAATATGAAATATTAATCAGTCAAATGTAATTCATTCATAAACTTAATTTGATATGTTACAATTTTAAATGAGCCTATGTTTTTATTGGAGACAGAATTCTTAAATTTGAAAACAGAGAAAATAAATTTAATTAAACAATAATTAAGGAAAAATATATGCCGAGAGTAATGGGTATGACAGGCAAGTATCACAACTGAGTATCACAAGCAAGTATTTGAGTGGAAATGAGTTCACGATCAAGAATCAAGTTCTAAATGACGCAATCAATTACCTTACCTTTTATTGTATTAACAAAATAAACTTACTATTACTAATATACTGTTTTAGTATATATGCTTTTGCACTGCCTTCACATTCCGGAACTGACTTACTCTACAGGTTTAGGTTTGTATGGATAAGAAATGAGCATCTTTTCAAGTTTTATTTTGAGACAGACAGACAGAGACGGACAGAATGAGACAGAGACAGTTGGAATTTGAGAAAAGATTATAGTGTATGTGAAGATTAACTTAGCTGTCATGTTTACACATAGAGTGCTTTGCTGGGTCACTGTGATAATTAGAGTTGTGAGTTTTCGTATTTAAAAAGTGATTCAATTACTTTTTTACAATAACTATTATTTTTTTGACTTTTTAAACCTATTTATTTAAATTGATTCATTACTTTACTTCTTTTTACCAATTTCTCCTATTTCTTTAGCTGATGGACTTTTTTTCAATCATAGCTTAATTAACTAATTTTCTTGTTTGTAAAGTTAAATTTAAATGTATCCAAACTTTAATTAAAAGTTAAATTTAAACTAAAATATCGGTCACTCCAGGGATCGCGTGTATCATCGAATTAAATTGTTTAGAATTGTTACTAAAATTTTGATTAGACAAAAGCTATTTTAAATTAAGTTCATAAATTCATTAATTTTTTCATCCTGGTTCACCTTTTTTATTAAAATGTTTAAACAGAAGCACTATATTATTAATACTACAGGCAGTGTTTTTGCTAATAATTTATGAACTCAACTGGTAAAATTTTGCTAAATAACATTGAACTTTTACAATACCTTCACCTTCACCTTTACAATATTGACAGTGACAAGAGAGACAACTCAAAAAAATCAGAGACAAAGTTAACAGTGAATTTGGAAATTTATTTTAAAATTTATTATGGAAGTCATTAAAGAATTAATAAAAGATTCAGAGGAAGACAATGCAGAAAAAGTTAGTTAACAAATATTATTTCAAATTTTATTTTTAGCTTAAATCAAAGATCATTGAGAATATGTTTGTATTTGTTCTTTCTTTTATGATCTTATTCCAAAAGAGAATCATTTAGATTATAAATGTTTATAAAGCTAACAGTGAATTAAGCGCATTAAAGTAATGTACTGCAAATTTACTGTACTCTCATTTAGATGAATAGTTAAGTTATTAAGTTTTTTGATAAGTCAAACTAATTTAATTTTATAATCTAAGGTTATGTTGAGTTATATATTAAAAAGAATATTCACTTTTCTGTATTAAAAATAAGCGTAAACATTAATCTTTGAATTTGAAGTCTCCTGAATTGGATTTCAATCTAAGATTCAATATTAATCTAATTTTAGATCTAATGATTTCGAACTATTGTTTAATTTGAAACTATAATGTTAAATCATAGTTATTGTCTTAAATACAGTAGCGTAGCCAGAAATTTTTAAGTGGGGGCACTAACATAGGAAAGCGCAAAACTTCTTAAGACATTGCATTTCTTTAGTGAATTGTAGTGTGTTATACAGTGCAGTAGAAACATAAAAGCATTTATTTGAATACTATCCTCAAATTCAAACTCAAAAAATGCAATACAATAACGCTTTTCATGAAATTAATTAACTTTTAATTTGAGTTGGGGGTGCCTATGCTAGCCACGCCACTGCTTAAATATTACTAAATTATTAAATAAATGATATAATACTGTAGTTTTCAGACAAAACTAATTGATAGTCTATAATAATAGGCAAGAGAATTGAGAAAAATGATGCTATAATTTGTTAAACCGCTATATATATTAAGTGAAGAGTAATTTTGACTTAAGCTTCAAAAATATATTTTACCGATAGTCAATAATAAGTATAAATATTTAAAAGTTTGTTGCACCTGTACAATGGCTAAGTACTTAACTAATCTTGAAACAGAGTTCTGTTTGTTGATGAGAACATATATAAAAGTTTTCACTATAGTTATTAATATTTTTAGTTCTTAAATATATAGATAAATAGATTCAATAAAACAACAAATCTAAGTGTAATTTATGTAGATTTGAAGTATTATTAATGTAAAGTTATTTGAAAACTTGAATATACAATAAAAATAAATACTGTGAATTAATTAAATAAATGAATACTTACGCTCCTCATTGTAAATATGATAGGAATTGTGTTGTATTAAGAATATTCCCGATCACTAATGTTTAGATAAGAAACCTTGAAATATTGTGACACATGCAAATCTAGTTGTTTCCCACATGCAATATATTATAACAGAATTATTGTTGTGTAAACTTGACCGACTTCAAGCTTTTATACCACTTAAAGGGAGGTCAAAATATAGTAAAAAGGAGGGAACATAACTGTAACGATATTGTTAGCACTAAGCGATCAACGAGAAGACACCAAATAGGGCTGTCTTCATAAATGAGCCCAAAATTTAAGGCTGCACTTCAACTCACATAAAAATAACTCACACATAAATGTCTCTCCAAATATCTGACATAACCCTTGTTTGACATACTGTGAAAGCATATTTATCCCATTTTACATAAAAGAAAACTTTGATTTCAGTTATATAAAAGGTATTTAATGCATAAATTATCAATTTTTTGTAATAAACAAATATTTATATTAATGATTTTTTTTGTTAAAGATCAAATCAATTAAAACTCTACTGCAATTAAAAATGAATCGCATGCATTCAAAGTATTACTCACTGTATAAATCTTTTATAATTTCTTTTGTTATATGAATTTTCTATTAAACTTAAATTTTAAAACAATATCTCATTGAAATTAAGTTCATCTTATTTTCAATTGCTTCAAGACTTATGAGATTATAAAGGGTTTTCTGAAATTAAATATTTAGGTAATAATTTAGGTTATGTCAGATATTTTTATGCGAGAAATATTTATGTGAGTCGAAGTGCTTCCATAAAGCTATAAATTCAGGTGAGATTATTTTAAGCCAAAACAGAACTTTCAAATTATTATTATTATTTTTTAATTAGTCAAACAAATCTATATTAATGTACAGTATATTGATTATTCTCAATACTTTAGAAAATCAATACCTTTAGAGGAAAAGTAACTTAAATATCCATTGAATTAATAGCTGATCAGTTATAGACAGTACCGTAACCAGGATTTTCAGTTTGGGGGGGGGCTAGACATAGAAAAAACCCCACATAAGGCAATTTTTAAAAAATTTCTACAGGCCTACACTTAAATGTACAAAAATCTTTGGGGGCTATAGCTTCCTCTGCCCACCTCTAGTTACGGCTGTGGTTATAGATAGTTTCAAACAGTTAATAATGTAATTAAAACAAAAAATCACTTTATGGTAGTTAAAATATTAATCATTTGAGCTTAAATTGTTGTCCAAAATTTTTAAAAAATGTTGAGAAATTTGATTATTATCTATTCTCATAAGAATGTTGTTTATTTTATGAAATAGTATTTTAGGGCATCAAAAGTTATAAAGAATGAGATTCCGGTCAAAATTGCAGCTCATTTTCTATTGTATGGCATTTGTATGAACTTAATTGAAATTCTAGATTTGAATTAACTCTTTGGCGCTATTGTTTGAACTCAAAAACCTGTATTAACTTTTGTATTTACTTATGTAGAGTTAAATTCGCAATTATTGAATGAAATCACTTGTTTAAATATGATATGTGTCGAATGATTATTGCCCTAACTTTTACTTAACTCTTAAAAGCTATACTTTATTTCCGTATAATAAAAATAACAAAAAGTTTATTGAAGGCGTTAATTCCTATCATTAAAAGTATTCAAATAATAAATGAATATTTACCTAATTAAGTGTGCACTTGAACTTGAATGCGAAACAGGTAATTAAAGTGCGAGCACTTATTCCACTTACCTATAGTTTTAAAGCATTGGCAAACCATTAACATAATACCACTATTATATGTAATGATATGTTGAGCCAATTTGTGTTTAAGCGCTACTTTCAGGTTTATCACATACTTTTACAATCCGTTAAATAGCTTTGGGCGCACTTTAACGCAATCTTATGTTAGCTCTCATTTCAAACAAGAAAAGCACTTCAAATCCATTCAAATTATAAATTGACTTTTGTTTTAATTACCAATCTGTGGCTAATTTCAGGTTAATTTAATTTGAGGTAATTTTATCAATTCAATAAAAGGCAGTTCTCAAAAAAGTATGCGTAAATTTACATATATTTTCATTTACAAAAATTTTAATATTTCACACCTAATATCACAACAATTATCTAAATGAACACATCATTAACATATTTGAATACGTATGAAAACATTTATTACTCAAAAATTTTAATTCTTATTTAACTAAAAGATTTTTTTTAACAAAAATTGAAATTTAATTCATGAATACATTGTTTCACAACTCATATTAACCCGAGAGGAATGGTTAGAGAAGGGCCTTCCCGGGAAAAGTCAATTTGATTTGCCTGGACCCCGAAACTTTTTAAACAAAATTTGATTTGTCAAATTTGTCTCAAACCCAACTGACCATATTTTAATTAATTTTGTACAATTTCTAATTAACAATAA
>JAUJYT010001399.1:0-11726 GCA_033996565.1 Nanhermannia nana
CGCTTATTTTTGCCCTAAAGTACAATGCTTTCAGTGTGAAAGTAAGAGCTATTTCTTATGTCGCCATTTATTTTAATCAAGTTATAAATTCATCACAACTCAAGTGGAAACGATTCGAAAAAGAGAATCAAGTTTTGGTCAAAGAAATTATGGCCATTAGACTTATGAAATGCCAGTGTAGTCAACACCAGTTTATTATTTAAATCATTTATTTTCAATTTTCGGACTCATTTCAGCTAAATTTTTCTCAAAGTTTATTTCATTTTTCATATATCTGTACGATCTGTACGACTAGTGAATAAAATGATTATAAACTATAATAATTTCTAAATTTATAGTTAATCTCTGAACTTTAGCTCAATTTAAACATATAGTAAGATTCACTTATCAGTAAAGGTCATTAATTATATGTGATGTATAATATTAAAAGTTATTAATTATGGTTTTAATGTTTGATGTGCTGTATTAATAATTCTAATCTGATCTCAACTTGAAGTTGAGAATTGCAATCAAATTAATTAGACTTTGAAGTGCCGTCACTTCTGATTACTTTTACATTTATGGAGTTACAGCAGACTTAAGCAAGGTATCCAAAATTTTGAAGCTGGAGGGACTGATTCTGGAAATTTTGAAAATTTAGGGGGTAGGGGGGTAAACTCATTGGTTTTGAATGACAATATTTTCGAAGATTTATTTTTTCCCCTAAAATTTTTTAAAATGGATTTTTCCTACCAAAAAATCCAAATTTTATGAATAAAAATTGTTTATGAGTAAAAAAAACACTTAAAATCTTATATAAATTATTATCGTGAGCTATAATATGCTGAATGTGACGCATTATCTGAGATATTAAAACACTTTAAATTAAGTTTTTTTTAGTATTTATTCAAATAATTGTCAGTTTTGTGCGTAATTAATAAAAAATAATACAAAAACTTACATTAGTTTAAATACTGACTAAACATGAGAAGTAATATATTTTGGATCAAAAATCTATGCGAGTAGGGTATAGAGATCACTTGGGGTACCAAGGGAAATTTTTAGAGCCTAGGAGGGGGCTTGCCTACCTACATACCGGCCTTGCTTATGTCTGAGTTACAACATTTAAGATTCAGCAATCATTGATATGGAGTTTTGAATTTTGACTTAAAACGAGGATATATTTTGGCATTACGTCAGGAACTGGAATTGATTGATGTACTGCTTTATATTCTAATCTTACAATGTATAGCACTTACAAGTTAGTCAGACAGAGAATCACGTGAAAAGAGTACTGTTAAAACATTTTGAGGTACACGTACAGGTATAATAATTATTGTTATTCATTGTTATTTCATTTTATTTTAAAATATTAAAAGGATATTAAGTTTATCCTTAATATTAAGGATATAGAAGTTCAATTTGGCTTAAATGAAAATAAAATAACCAGAGCTTTAACTGCTTTGAAGGAAGTCTCCCAAAGCTTTGACAATAGCCTTGCGCGCGTCTATTAATTCTTGCGGATCATTATCTGAATCGGGATACATATCAGCGCAATGAGCGGTTCCGTTAATAAATATTGCTTTGGAATCTTCATTCAAATCTTTAGTGATTCCCAATGCATGCCACGGATCTATAGAACCATTAGGAAAGACTACTTTTCTCACTTTGAGATCAAACCCACCATAAAAAGTATTTGTGAATTGAACTGCTTTTTGGAGTAAATCCAAATTGAATTTAGGACCAAAAATATCAGTGCATTGTTGTATGAAAAACTCGACAGGAAAATAGTTGCCAAAGGGCTGAGCTTTCAAGTCTGAAGACTGAAAGAAACCAAATTCAACGCATGTTTGATAAGTCCATTGTCTTCCTATTAAAAAGAGAGAGAATATAAGGTTATCAGGAATATGACAACGATAAAGAGTCTATTACTCTGTAGAGACAGTGACTAATAACCACTCAACTTGAATATAGATAATATTGAGCTAAATTAATAGTAAGTGAGCGCGATCTCAAACAGATCATATTCTAAACTGTAGTCTATAATAACTATGTATAGGCACAGGTACTTAAACCTAATGGAAAATATGTTATGCTGCACCTCCTTCAGCTGCACTTGTATCCCAGTCGATTTGTGTCATTTGTTTTACAAAGTTGTCATATTTGAAATCAACGCATTGTTGTTTGTATGCATTAAGAATCATATTGTTCACATTTTCATATCGTTCTAATGCAGTCCCTTTCGAATTGTCAGTCATTACTTTACAAATGACATCAATTGTGATATTAGTAGCCGCGGCTCCCTTTGCATGATTAGTAATAATTAATTATATGTTATGTCTAGACATTCAATACATAATTAAAAAGTTATTTTACTTCAAAAGCTCTGTTATCTTTGTTGTATTGCACAACACCTTCTATATTGCCTGCAAGGGTGCTTATTAAGTTATAGACATCGTATAGAACGGTTCCATTGAAGGTATCGCATAGCTTAAAATTTTTTTCTATAGTTCTCCATCCGAGCGGATGATCCAACAATTTTGACAATTCATCGGTTGCTTCTTTGATTGCATTATCGCATTCAGTTCCCAATGAATTACTAACAACTGCCAGATAGTCTTGAAAGTCAATAATGGCCTCTACGGGTGCACTCGAAGCGATTGCACCAATGACTAAATGAGGATATTTGAGTCTAAACCAGGCGGACAATGAGCCAGAATAAGATCCGCCAAAAACAATCCATTTGCTCTCTCCTAATGATAGTTTAGAAGTGAGGTATTCTATAAAATAAGCCGCATCTTGTAGTGCCTGTTCACTCGTCAAGTATTGCAAATTTTTAACCGACATATCACTAAAAATTATAAATTTTTATGAGCATTGGTTTTTTATATACCTATCAGCAGTGATGGACACGCTCGCGCTCACTTTCGGGTAGGAAGCGTTTACTGAGCGCGATATTTAGCAAATTTCATGAGTTTGGAGACCTTTTATTATACAAAATTAGCTTATTTTAAGAAAATGTGATATTTGGGTCATTCTATCCCTAAATTCTTTAAAACTGAATAAAATGCATGTTATTATAAAAGTATGAAATTTTGCTTAAATAAAACTCATTGATTTTAAACAAACAATTTTATATATAATAAACTTACGCTCGGATGTCAACCGAGTGCGCTCGCGCTCAGCGCTCATCACCGAGCGCCAAGCGCTCGAGCGTTGCCCATCACTGCCTATCAGACTTACGGTGTCGGTCGAGACTTTCCATAATATCTATGCTCTAAAAGTACAGACAATGCGCCGAAACTTTTAGCATAATTTTTAGCGATCTGGCCCTCAACCACCCAAATGGGATTTGCTGTCCCTTCACCTCCCAACTGAAGAAATATTGGACCGCCTTTTTGGTAAAAGGTGTCGTTCACAAAATATCGCTGAAAATTGATAATATTTCAAATGCAGTCAAACTATTACTAAGTTAATACCTGTTTCCATGTTCTGGTGTCCACCGGATCGAAATGGTCGAGTTTTTGCTCAAACCATTGTTCTTCTGGAAGATTTATGTCTATTTGGTTTTCGTTAATATTAGACACCGGTATCCCAAGCATTCCATATTTAGTTAAAGGTCGTCCGCGAAAAAATAGAGGACTACTAAAAATTAGTCCCAAATTGAGAACAATCAAAATTAAGGAAAACGAACAATTCATGTCTCAATCAAAACTTATACTGACGAGAGAGTGAAGTGTAACTGATTAGTAGTCTTAAGCATCTTAAGGACTGAGATATTATTGTAGATTTGAACTTGAGTTTAAGGTTCAAAAGCAGGTTTGAGTATGTTTTGGAATTTACTGTTTAATACTTTGCTTTCATAGGTTTTGATAAAGTTTTTGATAAATATTAAGTTATTCTCAAAGGGTGAACCTCAACAACATGCACAACATGAACAACATGACTAAACTTGAGATAACAATAACAGATAATTTCAATTCAAAAAATCTATGAGTATTTGGTTTCAATATTTATTGTTTGAAAAACTTTACAAAAACTTAATTACAAAATAGATATTTTCAAAATAGAAGACCTGGTATTGAGTGAATCGTAATAAAAAGATGACAAATCATTGTTATAATTATCACAGATATCTTCTATTTTTAAATTATATTTTCCACCAATGAGTTCACGAAAATGTTTAATCGTTTCATCATTTCTTAGAGTGCATGCAATATAACAAACTCTATATTTATTGCAATCAATTAATAATTTATTTAAAACTTTACATAAATAGGTAGTAATTAATGGATCGAATACAACATCGGCTGCAATAATAATATCGGGATTGTTATCATTTAAATAACTGTCTAAACAATTACTATCTTTCCAATCAATTTGATAGACATTTGACTTTTCATTTACATTATTGATGGAAATGTTATGTTCAAGAGTTTGTAAGACCATAGAGTGGTGATCACTGAATGTCAGCCAAGAGGGCGAACAAGTCTTCAGAATGACAATTCCTGTTAAACCGATTCCTGAGCCAAGTTCTAGAATAGACTTGTTTTGGACCAGACTTTTGTTGTTATGGATCCAATCGGACAAATGCTTAGCCGCTGTCCAACTCTTTAGACCTGTGGTTCCGTCGATAACCATATAATTGGATTCTTTTAAACTAACGATTTGTCCGTTACTTAAAAGATAACTTAAATAATTGAAATGGTAATCACTTTTATTATTTGCGTTGGAGATGAGGTTCGCGTAAGTGATTGAAACCGATTCACTAACATTCAAACCATTGCTTTCTAACAATTGAATCAAACTTTTCACAAATAACTGACGATATGATTGTGAAAGCGGACGACTCTTCATCAGCTTGTGATTCACTGTTGACATCAGTAGTGACTCTTGCGCTTCATCTGAAGACAACTCTTCCATATTTGGACTCTTTTTCTATAATAATAATAATTAAAGTAAAGCAATAAATAAATGATAACATAATTTCATTTATTTGTTTACCAAAAGGTCGAAAATAACAGCGATTTGTGTTTTGGATAAAAATAATTTAGTTATCAAATGGATGTCAAAAGAATTCATTTTTGATTACATCTTATTTATATATTTTATCACAAATGAGTTGTTAAGCTGTATAACATATACAAACATTAATATTATATTTGAAGTCACTTTAAATACTGTCCAACATATCTCAGGTCTGAATTGACTTAAAGCCCAATAGCTTTCTATAGCAGACACTCAAATGATTCAAATATGGTTGAGTTGTGTCTTAACGCATGCTTACAACAGGGCTCAGAACTTGACTTCTCTTTAAATATACAAATATTGTATAATTAAAAATAAGTTTAGTTAAAGTTTTGTAAATATACAAATTTGAATTTTAACATATTTGCTGATATTGTGGTGAGGGCAGTACCATAATCAGCATTTCTGGTCTGAGGGACAGAACCTTAAATCCCTCTTAAATTGTAGAAATATTTTAAAATTTAAACTAAAATAATTCGCTTAACAAACCTAATCTTAATTCCTCAAAAAGCTCTGGTCCTACTCCGGTTATTGGACCACAGCCTTACTCAGCTATGGGTCTCCAAGCATTTTGAGTCTTTTTAAGTGTACGTATTTTGAATGTATCATTAACGTTGGGTATTTTAAGTTAATTTTTGTATTCTTCTCTATTACTGACCCCATAAATTTTTTGTATGTACGGCAATGCATCGCAAACACAGTACCCTTGTCCAATCGCTTGTCTTACTGAAGGGCAATGAAAAGTAACGCTATTTTGCTTATACTATTTTACAACAATAATTCATCTGTGCCATCAGTGAAGGACAACTTTGTTTATCAAAATAACACATCAGCACAAATAGTTAATGAGCATTAAATCACTGAAAGTTAATACATTTCTTTATTAGTGATTCGTATAAAGAACTATCAGCCAGAGAAGCGATGGACGAGTTATCCCTCCAAAAAGTTATGGAAAACTTTAGAGTCAATGGTTTTGCAATTATTCCAAACTTTTTGGATCAAAAGGAAATCGAAGAAATAAAACAAGAATGCAATCAAATAATAGATAAGATGAATATAGAGGACGAGCGCACCATCTTTACAACAACAGGAAAGTCACAGCCGGCTGACGACTATTTTATGAATTCTGGAGACAAAATTCGCTATTTTTATGAATCGGGAGCTTTTGATGAAAGGGGAAAACTTGTTGTCGATAAATATAAAAGTCTGAACAAAATCGGACACGCCTTGCATTGGTTGAGCCCTACTTTTAGAAGCTTTACATTTAGCGATAAAGTCAAGAGTCTGGTTAAGGCCAATGGCTTTGTTGACCCCGTTGTAGTTCAAAGTATGTATATCTTCAAAAATCCAGGAATTGGTGGTGAAGTGACTCCACATCAAGACTCGACTTTCTTACACACTCTGCCAGACCTCAAAGTTATTGGATTGTGGTTTGCATTAGAAGATGCGACTGTTAGTTAAACTGTTCAGGTTTTCATTTAATACATTTGATTCATTCTAAATATGATTGTTTTCAATTGATATCAGGAAGAGAACGGCTGTTTGTGGTTCATTCCTGGTTCGCATAGGGAAGGATTGCATACACAATGGATTCGTAATACAGAAAAATCTCCTCCAATGAAACTCACGAATGAGGACATAAAATATGATGAGAAAAGTTTTGTTTCCGCGCCGGTCAGTAAAGGATCGTGTGTTTTGATCGATGGTCTCGTTGTCCATAAAAGTGAAGTCAACCATTCGAAAAATCCGAGACCTATCTATACATTTCATATATTTGACCAAAACAACAGACAATGGGATCCATTGAATTGGTTGCAACCGACACAACAACTACCCTTTCCTTCTCTTTACAACAATTAATAGAACTTTAATGTTTACGTACTTTAGCTTATATTCTATTCGTTTATTATTAAATTTAAATCAATTATATTTTTGATATTTATATTTTATTACAAGATATGATAATTTTATTTGGATCTAAACACTTATTATCAGATATGCTGCAGATATGTACTGCATTGTACAGTAAAATTTCAGTACATTTCTACTTATTTAGAATAATTAGAACGCAATGAACACACTTTAGGGCTTAATTTTAAATTAATTTCTTCAGTAACTTTAAAACTATTTCGATAGCATTATTGCCTTAAGTAATGATTAGTATTGTGTAGTGTGATAGAGACCAACATCGGCCTACTACGGGTTGGGGCGAATCAGAGGTTTTGAGGATATGTTCACCTCTATGTGTGATTTGAAATCTCTATCACTCAAGTGCTTCAAATAAATAAAAAGATGAATTAAGTTCATAAAACATCTTATTTTTTGTATTTAAACTACACTGTATTTGAATTTGAAATCGATTCTCAATTATAATTGACGCGTCAGTTCCTAAAGTCGAAGATACTTAAGCCTAACTATTGATTATTTAGATTTTTGGCTTGAAATCCAGAAAACCTCCAAAGCTTTCTACCGTTTGAGTCGGATTCTAATTGACTGAATAGTTGAGGATATCGTACAAGAAATGATTCAACAAACTTAGGTGTGAGTGACTCTAAATCTTGTATATGTGACTGTTGTTTCAAATAAACACTTATGTCATCACTTGTTATGCCATACGGATGAACATTAAAATAAATAGAGATTAAGCCGATTAAAAGCGGAGTTTTGGCGGAACTAATGATATCACAATTGTTTATATAAGACGATTGGTTACTATTTTCAGAATTTAATGAATTTTTCATTTGTAATATCGGGTTCTCTTTTAGAGCCTCTTTTAGTTTAACGATTTCTAAATCTTCTTCCCTTTTCTGCTGCGATAAAGAAATCAACTGGTGTTGCATTCCTTGTAAGGCTTGTTGTAATATTTGAATTTGTTTTTCTAGACTTTCTTTTTCTTGTTGACTCTCAGCCTGAACAAAGACGGCTTCATTCCTGAAAGACTCGACCTGACACTTGAGAGAGTCGTTTTCATCTCTTAAACTCATTTCAGAGCTCTCACAGCTCTCCACTATTAAACTCCCACAAGAATTACTATTTTCTGAATTTGACACTTTAGACAAGTTTTGCAAAGTCTCGTTTGCCTGATAAGCATCCCCTTCACCATCACTCAAATCCATCTCATCCTCTTCTCGTTTATTGACGACTTCATTGACCTGTGCGCTCTTCAACTCCTTTCAAACAACATAAAGAGTATTAAGAAAACCATAAAAATAGACTCTAAAACAAGAACAAGTGAACACACTTTGGTCTGTTTAAACCAGGCGTCGATATGTTTTCTCTGGGCTTTAGTGAAATGATCCCAAGCTTTCTGTCGAACAGCGGCTTCAAAAACCTTTTCAATCTGACTGACTATAGATTATAGAAATTAATATTAAGACAACTTATTATGACTATAATTGAGTGATAAATGTGTGCTTACACTGAACTAATATGCTCTGCATTCTTGTGTGGTATAGTTGTCTGGCATTAATCCATTCACTTTCAAAAACTGATCTTTCATTTTGCAATCTTCTGATATGATTATTAGTACTTTGAATCATAGCATAGAATTGTCCGCAATTTCTTTTCTGACATTCGCCTCTCTCTAACCAAGTGATCAAAACCTGAACCGCTTGAAGAAAGCTTTGATCACATTTTAATCTATCGATGAGTTGAACCGCTTCGTGATCACTAAAGTGAACAGTTGGAGGACTCGGAGGACAGAATCGGTCGTATTCGAGACGCTCTCTGTGCCTCATTTCTCTCTGAAGAGCCCTTTGTTTGCATTCCCAGTCGTACTGATCATCTCTGGCCTGTGCGTAATCAATATGAAGGCGTCCGGTGTTTGGCGAGTCCTCTAAATCATTAATCTTTAGCCGATATCCGGAAAGAGCGATCGCGTTGTCCACAGCGTTCTCGTTATCGAATCTGATGTGACAAAAGTTCTTTTTACTCATACGAATGGCACAAATCTCACCACAAATCTGTTGAAACACTTCCTGAAGAATATCTTCAGTAATATTTTCTGGTAAACCGCCAACAAATACAGTCCGACACCCGAGTGGTCGCTCTCTTGAGGTCGCGATCGGAGTGTTAGGCTTTGGAGGATATAAACAACTGCTCTTCAAACGTATTATCTCTTTATTACTGGTATTAGAATTGGACGCAATCGAAGCCAACGCCGCGTCTATTGATGTCCTCAAAGATAAAGCCGATAATTGACTCGAATTATTGGCCGAACACAAAAAATTTGAGGCCAAAAGTGAGGCCACTTCTGATGTGTTGAGTCCCGAATGACCTGAAACTGTGGTCGCCATTAATGGTGTTGAAGAACAAAATGGATTTAATATCCATTGAGATGAAGACAAATCAGAGCTGACCTCAAAAGGAATATTATTTGAAGACTCGCTTTCATGAAGTGATTGTCTGATTGTATGATTCATTTCACTGTTATTATTGACTAAATTATTGGTTAAATTATTGGTCTGTTTGTTGTCATTCATTTGAATCGTTTGATTGAACGACGAATTCATGTATGGATTCATTGCATTTGAATGCGAACCAAATGATGGCAACGAAACCACATTTGGAAATTGCATTTCATTTATATATATTATATATTTATTATATTAATAATAGTTTTATTTATTATATTATACGATATGTTAATGTTTATCACTAATGTTTGTAAACAACTTACTCAACACTTTACTCATCGATAACTAATACATAAATAACGAGTTCATCAAAATTACTCTTAATTTAAATGACTTGAAAACTTTTTTTAATGTATTAATCAATGAATTAATGAATAGAAACTTATCAAAGATTAACATATAAATGAATTTATTGCAAAAGCAAAATATGTTTTAAGTGAAATAATCTAAAAATTCATCATTTTGTGTGTCTTCTTCATTGTCTTCTTCTTCTCCTTCATCAAGAGCCACACTGTTATCCATTTCTGTGTCATCAATGGGTGACGTATTTGATAGCATAGAGTCAATAACACCGGACATAATGAATCTGATCCTATCGATGGTCCCGCGCGCACACCAGCCGTCTCTTTCGTCACAAACTTCAGGTTCATTGCCATCATTTGAATGAAGCAGTTCTTGAACCTCTTCGACATCAATATCACACAACTGATAAAACAATTGTCGATAAGCAGGCATTAATCCGCGTTTGAATACATAACTGGCCAACAATTTTTGAGCTTTAAGTTCATTCTCATTATCGTTATGTTCGTGTCTTTCTTTAGAAGTGCTGGCAATGAATGACTCAGAAGAGAGAGTCGATTGTCTGGGCTTAAGTTTGTCGTGTTCTCGCTTCTTGAGAGGCAACTGATACTGATATATACTTCTCTTGGCTCTAATTCTTTCTGAACTCATATTTTTAGCGTAAACTTGTTTTACCCTAAAGTCTAGCGTTTGAAATATTTTAGCAGTTTTTTGAAGGCGTGGGTCATAACCGAACCGAATCCACATACAACGGAACGGTCCGTTCACGAAATAGTATGCGATCTTCGGCAACATATACTTTATGTCAACTCTATCGCAACCGAGTTTCCCAACCAATGCGTTTCGCGACCAAATCGGTCGCTCTTCGAAGCACTTCATTAGTTCGTCAAACAGTCTCTTATTATGTGACATGTTTTTCAGTGATTTGAGCAGCTCTTCGGTTGGTTCCAGTGGTATATTGTCGGTCCACCCGAGAAGACACGCAAGAATGCTTCGCGACTTTCTGGTTCTGCCGATCACTGACAGCTCGTCCTGTCTTTGGAGCTCTTTTCTCAAAGTCACGTCTCTGTGTTGGCTGTCGTTACGGAAGAAGTAATCCATCGAAGAGTCGAATCGCGAGAATATGGTCGGCGTCACAAACAAAGGAGCGCTCGAATCAAACCTTCTTTGAGAAAAGTTATTCTCATCGACACTGAACGGGTCCTTAGGTATCAATTTGTCAATAATAGACTCATAACTGTTTGTGTCTGTTCTGTCTGTTCTACTCATTGGTAAGTATTGAAAGTCTGCCAAAGACTTGAACTGATAACAGGTCTCAATGACTCCAATAATCTTTGCCTCATATTCATGACTGCCATCGCTTTTCTTCCTTCTGATGAACTTAACGTATAGACTGTTTGACGCAACCCTATCACCAAAAGTCGAGTGCGAGTACACGTCTTGAGGTCTGAACCGGAGTTCGAGTCGATTCCTATCGTTATTGAAAGTGTTTTCAATGCCTTGAATGCCGTTCAGGGTCTGCAACATATTCCCGACGTTCTCAACAATTCCGGGATATTCGACACAAACCATCTTTTTTAAGTTTCTTGTCTTACACTCCACTGTCATCTCTTTATTTTATACTTATTTAAAATTCAAATATATTTAATAGACATCTGTTTTTGTTTATATATTTAAACATAAATTACGCAGAAAATTATTATTCCTTTTATAGTAAACACAACAGTATTTCTGAGTGAAATACAAACGTTTTTGATTATACGAAAGTTTCTTTTGATTAACAGATTGACTAAAATTGTTGAATGCAATCCATTGAAGAAAACCAGTGATAAAACTTTGATAGACTTTTGATAATTTATTAATTATTACATAATTTGAAGGATAGATATACTGATAAAACTATTATAAAATATATATAAATTATATGCTTTTGAACGCAATAAAACACGATTTAATTAATAAAAATTTAAAGTTTTCATATTTGAAGTCAATTTCATTATCGAT
>JAUJYT010001400.1:0-11724 GCA_033996565.1 Nanhermannia nana
AGCTAATCTTTCAAAGTTATAAAAAAATTGAATTTAAAGGTTAATTAATTCAATAACTCAATGAAAAGCATTTTATCATAAGTATCACTTAACTCTTCCATACATCTAAAACACTTGTCTTTGTTGGTCTATTATTTTTATTCTAATCAAAGCATACCATCGATGTAGTATTGCAAAACATTTTCCTCATACCATCAACTTTTTGAATACCTTTAGAAATTGAATTCAATTAAAGAGAAAATTCTGTTATAAAATTAAACGACTATTAGATGTTAACTGTTAGCTGCTCACGAAATCTTCGAAACAAATAAGATGCATATCATATAATATGAGCGTTTGTTCCAAACATAGGATATGCCGTACAGAAGGGAAGGCGAATAGTTTGAATCCACTTAATAATAATAATTGAGTGAAAAAATTTTATCGCTTTTTAAGATCTTTATTCTTATTAATGATTATTATTACTATTAAGTTGAAACAAACTGTTCTTCATTGGTTTGTATATAACGGCTCAAACTTGCAATGCAGTGTAGAATCTGTATGTTTCATAATAATTGGTATAATTAAATAATATTTAGTGTAAACTTGAGCTTTATATTGCAATTCACTATTTTACTGCATATATAATATGTAAATAAATAAGTTTTTAATCTATTCTTTCAAAGAGTGGAAAATATTGGAAATTTTTTATAATAATTAATTATTGAGATTAAGATCAATATCTAAACCGATCAAAATATTTATTAGGTAGTATCGGAAGCAAAGAAATTTTTATGAGAGACAACAAAACTGCTTATTAGAAGCTAAGCTACTAATCAAATAATGAGAGTTTTGAATCGCCAAATGTAGTGACAGCACACAAAAGCTGGGAAAATATCTATTACACAATTAGCATAACTAAGAAAAGATGAAGAGATGGTCAGATAAGACTACAAGTTCATTAACTCTCAACGAACTTGAAGGCATGACACATGAAGTGAAAAAAGGATACGATAAGTGCCTAATTGTGCTTTACATGCATTGCTATTAAGATAAATTGAAACAAATGTGTTATTCAGTTTGTGGTTGAGTTAACATTAGTTTCGCTATTTTCATTACACAAAACGAGTTATTAAATCTATTTTTGTTTTAAAATATACCTAAGTTTGCAACCATTTGTGTTCAAGTTAATTAAAAAAATAATCTATTGAAATCAGTTTCGCTTAAATATTTTTAAAATTTTGTTAGACATCAGTAAATTTGCACTAAACAAACATAATTTAATTTATTAGAGAAAATTAATTTCTGTTTTAGTTTGAATTATTTAACTCACTTTCAAATTCAAACTTTTACCAGACTTTGTCATCTTTTGTAAAATGACACAAACTTTGTGAAAGTGAGGATTATTTCAAATAAGAACTATTGTACAGATATGACCGGATTCTATATAAAAAGCAATTTATATATAATAAAATGCAAATAAGTTTATGAAATCACTTTCTGACTCCAAATTAATGAGCGACCAGGACTTTGCTATGAGAGCAAAGGTAGAATAGGAGCCTGTGATTTAAAATGTAAAATCAAAAGCTTTTAACTTTAGATAAAAATACTTGTAATTATTAATCGTTCACTTAATGAACCAAAAATTATGAAAAAATCAAGAGCCTTATGATTTAGTCAATGAAGAAATAATTAATACTATTGTTGCAAAATAATAACTTATATTAAATTAATTACTAAATTTAATGTATTGAGGGAAAATTTATAGAAAATAGATTAACAAATGAAGAGCTCAAAAATTGTTATCAATTGAATATAATACTAGATTATTAAAAAATAATTTGAAACAATTTTATATTTGAGAGTTCAATTATGATGAATAGAAGACACTAGATTTAGATTTTAGAGTTATGTATTTTTAAATATAACATACAATTTTATTTTTGCTGTATTTTTAAATTTATTCATTAAATTTAATTAAATGCTCTAGAGAAAATTTAACAATGCTAACTGATACCAGTTGACTCAAGTATGGCTTTCAAACTAAATTAAGTGGTTTTTCCAAAATATCTTGTATTCATTGCGAGTCAGATCGAGTCAGATATGAAAATTAGTTTTTATTTTCTATAAAAGAAATAAAAAGCAATAACTTTTCGAAAAATTATTGATTTGAGTTTGAAACCAGTCAAATGTATTTCTTTAATGTTTTTTATAATTTCTTTTTTATTAAGTAAACGATTAATAATTATAAGTATTCATATCTAAAGAAAAATCGGGACTAAACATAAGTGCTTTTGATTTTACACTGTAGCTTATATTAAGGATTTCTTAGCTTTCAATACACCTATGACTCCTATGACTAATTTTTGTTTTTTACAATTTTTTGTTGATATACTAAAACATAATACTTTTTGTAATTTATTTAATACAATTAAAGTTTTTGTACATTTATAACTTTACTGCAGAATTGAATTTGAGAAAAGCTATATTTAACTTTCAAAATAAGACAGAAAACTTTTATTAAGTACTTATTAATAATAAGTAATAAGTTATTATAATACCAGTTATTAATTTTATTAAATGTTATTCATGTTGATTGACTTAACCTTAACAAGGATTCAAAGATTTAATCTATATTTCGAGAATAACGGTTAATCTCTTGATCAGTGAATACAGAGACAACTTAGTTAAATAGTAAAAAACTTTACAATAAACTTAAGCCAAAAATTTTATAATTGGCCAATTCATATACACATACTTTCAAATTCCCTATGATTAAGCTTAAGGAAAAAATCCAGGAAATCCTTAATTTGAACACAGCTTATGACTTCATTGCTATTATTGAATATATTTTCTTTTTATTAAAGTACCTTTATAAACTTAAGCATATAAACAAGAAATAAGTTACATAAGTTATATCATAGCAAACTAGTATCCAATACTTCATTATAAATATTTAGGACTTATACTGTCATAAGACTGTTGTATTTGTTAACTAAGCTAAACTTCTCTAAAGTGTTTCTAAATTAATTTTTCTTATTTTGACTCAAATTTTTTTCATAGATATGAGTTTCAAAATCACTTTAAAATATTATTTAACCTATTTAATTAATAAAAAAAATTAGTTTATAGCTAATACTAGTTTATAATACATTGAAATCACAAACACCTGACTAAAAGTGTTTCATAAGAAATTGAGATATTTGATCTGATCTTCTTCTGTCAGTTGCAATAATTTAATAATTAAAAATTCTGCATTAAAATTATAAATATATAAATATATATATATATATATATATATATATTAACGCTGCAATATAGTTTTAAATATAGCTAACGTGAAAATTAAACAGTTAGCTATTAAAAGTTTAAAATTAGTTTTTAATCATATAAATATAAAGCTATTCTTATTATAATATACTGAAAAAGTTAGCTGCCCATATTGACCTTGTCATTAAAATTGATTCTCGAAAATAACATATTTAACCTGTAAGACTATAATAGACTAATAGTGTGATATAATATACATTGCTATGAAAAATTTCTTAATGAATTTAGTTATACTCAAGATATTTAGTGTACTTAAATATATATAAACTTACAGTTTGCCGATATCATAATAAGAAATATAGAAGAAATTTAAGTCCTATCAATTGCTTATTTATTTAAGTCCTAATTTTAGGTATCAATTCATTGAGTAATTTTTATAATTAAGAAGAGCTTAGGCTCGAAACCCCCAAGCCTGAGCCTGGCGAGCCTAGGCTCAAAATCCTTAGAGCATGAGTTTAGACTATGAAATTGAGCCTAAGATCACTACGCCTTATGTTAGCCTATGCTCTTCATTATTTGTAATATTAAATACGAGTTAAAACAACTCGATCGGTGAGCAATAAGTTATAGCTAACATTTTAATATGCTTTTCAGTGCTAAATTACAATTATTCTTTTCAGGGTTGTTAAAGCATCGTTTATGTAAGATGAAGTTAAGTGAATCAAAAGCTGAATTTTAGTTGAAATTATAAGAGACGACTTCATGCCTAGGCATAGGGTTGCCCAGGGGGTTGATTCCCCCCCCCCCCAAAAAAAATTTTGAAAGTAAAAAAATAGACATTTTTGGTGGGAAAACGCGTTTGTCAAAAATTGTCTCAGAAAACCAAAGAGTTTTTACCCCAACCTTAGATTTTCAAGAAATCTTGAAATAAACCCCTCATCCAAAGGTTCGGAGTTTGCCCAGGTATGGACATCTTAGCCATATCTAAAATTATAGCATCATTTTATGTATTGTTTGTTGTGTTTTTCGTTAAGATTAGGGTTGAATTGAAATGTAAAATATACTCAAATCATAAATTTAGAAATTGTGAACACAACTACTATTTTATGAAATTTTCTATGATTTTATTGATTCTTAGTTTACTAAACATTAGATTTGTTGTTTTAATTTTAGCAATCCTTTTAGAGTTTGTAAATATTAATGTCTCCTTTTGACGCATTTCGTTTTGGTCTGTGATTACATATTTTATGATTTAATTAATTATTCATTGAATATCTCAGCTTTTATTTGCGAGAAGCAAATGATATTTGTTTTTTCATAATGTTATTTATTTGTTTCCATGGAGTAAATACGTGCACGACCTGATTGTTCAAAGAAACAAATACTTAAAATAGAGGCACAGTTTCAAATCTGATTCAGTTTAGTGATTACAAACCTATAGCAAAGATGGAAAACAAAATGGGTTTAGTAATACTTTGTTGCGTGATATTCTTCTCTGCTTTAACGCCTATAATCTTATCACAAACTTTGTCAAATGGCGATTGTCTTGACTATACATCTTTTGACTATTTTCGTCAATCTCCGGGTGGATACGATTCTTCGATGAAAATGGACGGACAGTTATGCACCGCTTTATGTGCAAATGTGATGATGCCTTATGCGGGAGTTGTTCATTCAAGACATTGTTTGTGTGCTTACGAACACGATAGGGCTGCGATTGAAAGCATTGATAAAGTAACGAATGAGTTATGCGATACGAGTGATGATTATACGCGTTATTTTGAGGGCAAAGTCATGCATCCAATTGTTGGTCTAGCGATAAGACCGTCCACAGAAGAGGCACAAATCGACGAAGAAGTCACTTTCGATATCTCGCTCGCGAGTGGAGAAGACGTCGAGTTCTCTGTCGATTTTGGCGATGGCACTGATCCGACTGATTGGAGTTCTGAAATGCAAACCAAACATAGATATTATGTGTCTGGACTTTACATGATTGCAATATATGCCCGACAACCGGCACATCTAAAGCGCAAAATATCATCAGAAATTGCATGGGTTCGAGTTATAACAGAATTACAGAATGAAAACGTTCAGTTTAATTGCCCCCGAGTTGTAGAACCTGGAGATCCAGCGCTTTGCAATCTAACAATAACTAATGGACAGCGTTTGGAAATGAGTGTTGACTTCGGTGATGGCTCTACTTCGCCTATCATTTCTTTGCCAGGTATTACAATTCTATGAAATTGAGTCCATAAATATATTATAAACTCAAACTTTATTGAAAATGAACTCAGATATTATTTCAAAATTTCGAATTCGATGAGATAATTAAAATACTGAAATGAATTTATTTTTTAACCTTTTTTCCTACTAAAGCATAGATTAAAATCCGATGAAGCTTAAGACAGAATCTTATCTCTTATAAGAATTATGTGTTTGAAAATAATGCTTCGCATTATTTACAATAAGTTTTTATGACAGTTATTTATTTCAAGTTAAGTCCAGGATTTTAACTGAAGAAGTATGCAATAGATCTAATCTAAATCCTTCACTTTGACAATAAAGCATTTGAATAGAATTTATTACCAAATACACCATAAATTAGTTTAAATTATTTTGATTTAAATTTATTGTTTTATCAGTATTTGTTTCAAAAGTTATTTTACTAATTCTTTAATTAGTATTTATTGGTATTTTATCTTAAACAGAGATTTAGTTGAGACCAACGAACAATTAAATTTTATTTTCTTTAAGACATATCAATGAAATCAATGGGTGTAAGTGTTCCACAATATCCAAATTCTCAAGTGTTAGCGGGAACTTCACTCAAACCCGAAGAATTGCTAATCATTCCGATATCTGAGAAAATTTTAGACACATACGGTCGCGTTCAAGCAGTTGAAGGCTATGGTTCTGTTAATGGGATTATGGAAGTCTATGTAAAGTTACACACAAAACAGAGTTTATTAATTGATCTACAAATTTGAAATTTTTGTTAAAATTAGATCCTCAGAAAGGTTTGTCTGGAAGGAACCGATTGTTCCGCACACTCGATATCATGTTTCGAGCCGTCGGCTCTTTGCGTAATGAATAAAGGCTGTAGCGATCACTGCATACGTTTCCCACAAAGCAAATCTCAATATACAATTGCTAAAAAATTTTCATTAACTATAACTGAGGGTCATTTCTACTTAAGAACAAACAGCTCTTTTCAAGTGATTGCCGGAGATTTATTAGCAGTTCGGAGCGAAGGCGCACAGTTGGCTCATCGACTCTCCAAAAAGAATGAACTCTCAGATTATATATTTGAACAAACAAGTGATACCATTGATACACTTCCTTCTGAAAAATTCAAGGAAATTAGAGGAATAAAACATTTTCTTAGAGTATTAGTTAGCGAACCATTAGTACTAACAGTTCCACATGAATATGAGGATAGCGGTCATTATAGCATTAAGTTATCTTTAAAAAATGACTGGTCTTCAAAAGATATTGCAAGAGAGAACTCTATCAATGTTCAGAGTACTATTTCTAAAATGAGATTAACTGTATTGCCTCCAAACGCTGCTGTTGACCAAAAAGTGGACATTACTATTCAGCTTACTAAAGGCTCAAATATTAAAGTTTTATGGGATTTCGGCGATGGAGCCATTGAAAACGATCAAATACCGAGTAATATTTCAATTATATCTATAACATTCTTATATATCTATAATAATTATTAATTCTGAATTTTTTTCAAAGTTGTAAAATCTAGTCAAAGGTTTATGAAAACTCACAGATATGATCAGCCAGGGGTTTATAATATTAGAGTAGTGGCTGAAAATCTACAGGGAGAGTCTTCTACTATTCATCAACTCGTGGCTGAACATCCAATACATAAATATTGGAAATTGACATCTGATTCACCACAACTACTTCCAGGAGACGTTAAGTTTACTTTTAGCTATCCTTCAGATAAAATTTTACCTACAAATGCAACCGCTATTATAAATTTTGGCGATGGAAACAGAGCGATATGGACTGTGCCAGAAGGGGACTGGACTGGAGAACATGTTATTCCGCATGAATATGAAAAACCGGGAAAATATAACGTTCAACTCAATATGTCTAACATTGTTTCAAAAATTATACGTAGATTTCAGGTTAATATATAACTATTTTTCATGAGATTGAAAGCATTAAAGAAAGATTTTTCTAAAAGTTCATTAAAAATTTTAGCATAAATTTATTTAAAACTCACTTCATATAAAGGTTGATGTTTTAAGACGAATAACTGGCTTAAATGTTTCGGCCCTTTATTTCAATCCTGAGAGAGGATACGTTTCTGGCATTGGAGTTAATAATAGTATGTTTCCGATTGAGAAACAAATCAATTTTACAATTGGAATAAAGAGTGGTGATGTCGAAAATTACATAATTGAATTAAATGGACAGTTGCATAAAAATTTGACAAACAATGTAACAATCTTCAAAACCAATGAGGTCAATACAGAGTATAACTTAAGTCATTTTGAATAAAATCAAATTGAAAAAAGATTAATATATATTAATTCTATTATATCATTCATTTTAATGAATAGTTTATAATTCAAATATTTATTTCTATTTCAGCCCGGATTTTATAATTTTAGTTTTTATGCTTATAATCATATTCAAAAAAATTCCAAACCGTTCATTCTTCCACTTTATCTGTTGGAACCAATAGAAGGAATGCAAGTAATTGATACTTCAAACGATACAATCGAACCGGAAATAAAGAGATTTGTCGTTGAATTTGAAAAAGTCGGAACGAATTCATGTTTGATAATAGATTTTGGTGAAAGTCGTGGTTCTAATCTGGAAGCATATGGTGATGAACATAACTGCAAAAAGCTGTTTTCAGACACCAGATTCTCGTTTATGGGAAATTTAACAAATCCTTTAGAGATAGCCCGACCTTATGAAAAGCCTCGAGATTATGTCTTAAGATTTACAGTTGCGAATCAAATCTCCAGCATTTCTAAAGAGATCACAATAACAGTCATAGGTTTGCTCAACATTTATCTCATAAATCGAATAATTTAATGAATCAGATCTTTATTATTGAAAAATTTGTCATATTTTAAAGAAATCGATTGTAAACCACCGAATTTGAGTATAAGAAACAGAGTTACAAATTGGAAAAATGGAAACAAATTTTGGAGATCAAAACCAGTTCAACTATATTCGAAAACTATAGTCGATTGTAACGCAACAACAATTGTCACCAGAGTTTGGGATGCATTTCGTATAGACGATGAAAACGGAACTTTTGTTGAAAGAATCGATATCTCAAGTCTTGATTCTTATAGAAAAAGCTATTTATATGTTCCGCCTTTCTTTCTAAAGCCCGGTCACTACCAATTCAAATATTCAATTAATATGACAAGTCCTGAACCTCATCCCTTATTACCCTTTTATGCTTCTGCTTTCACCTATGTTAAAATAGTGCGCTCTCCTATTATGGGACAATTGGCAGAAGGGGCGCAATCAAGAGTTATAAGAGGATGGGGTCAAAAGTGAGTCAAGTATAAGAGTTTCAAATCAGTTAAAATAATATTCTTACCTAATTTAGGATCCGTTTAGCGCCTGTAGAGTTTTCAAGAGATCCTGACGATGAAAACAATCATAATTTTGATGTCAAGTGGTATTGCAAAAGATTACCCGATGAACATATTAATCGGAAATTGCCTGATGAAAGACAAAACTTTTCTGAACCTCTTTACGATAGAACTGGTATTGAGGAAGAATGGGATGATGCCGATGGAGGCGGTTGTTTCGGTCACGGACCAGGTCTCATACTTTAAAATATAATAATTTTTGTCTTAATAACAAACTAATAGTTACCGACATATTTTTCTTTCAGGCAGAATAAATGTAACTGAGAATGTAGTTGAATGGAATACTACAGTATTTCGTAGACCAGAGCTTACATATGAAATAATTGTTCAGTTAATACCTCCAGATCGGGCGCCTTCTTGGGGTGCTTTACAGTTAGTCTTACTTAAAAGAAAGCCGCCTTCGATAGTAGTTTTATGCCAAACAAAAGCTCTTTGTTATCCGCATTTCCCGATTGGGCAAAAAATAAATCCGGTTCGGGTTGGACTGGAAGGTAAATGTAATGAAGGATGCGATGGAGAATTACAATATGAATGGACTATTTATGGCGTTGAAAATGGTACAGATTATCTGTTATCAAATGCAAGCTATTATATAGTTGGAGCCAATGAACAAAAAATGGCGCTCGGAATCGAATTTTTTCAAGAATATTATCCGGCTTTTAAAGATTTTTTTGCCAAACTTGCGGTTATTAATGAAGAAGGGGTTAGAGGCGAATCAGATATTTTTCTTCACATCAATCAACCACCAGAAGAAGGCGAGTGTGTGTTAACACCTAATGAAGGTATGGCTCTTTTGGATAAGTTCAACGTAAAGTGCAGTTCTTGGATTGATCCCGAAGAAAAGCCTATTGAATACTATGCTTTTTGGGCGCGAAGTCTTGATAGTGGAGCTGTAACATATCTAATGTATGGACCCGACAGGTCGGCGACTCTAATACTTCCGTACGGAAACTTCACAATAGGCGCAGACATTAAAGATAAAGAGGGGGCCGTCACTAGAATTAATATAACTGATATTTCAACTTCTTTGCCGACCAGACAAATGTATGACAATTATTTGCACTCTAAACAGTTGGACAATGCAGATGCTGCTGGAGATCAGGCACAGATGAATATGGTTACACAGGCTCTGTCTTCGCTCATGAATGTCAGAATGCCTCGAAATAGTGACAAACAAACGACTAGCCCTACCACCACCACCACCACCACAACTACTACTACAACCACTACTACTTCTACACAAAGTCCAGTTAGTGATGAGCCAACAGAAAAAGAGATCGAAGAGGCGACTAAGACTAGAGCTCGAATGGTTAAGTCTGTTGAGGCTATTATGAATGTCGACACATTGAACAGTTTGGAACAAATTGGTAGTGCTTTAACAGCATTAGCAGGCCGTGGAAAAGGCGTCGATAATGAAGCTAAAGATGTGATAATCAAATTGCTAAACAAAACAGTGACAATGGCGTCAACCATTCAAGTTGAAAGCCCTCAACAGCTCATGGATTTTTTGACGGTTTGAGTGTTTTATTAGTTTTATGTTAAATTATTGGTTTATACGCTCTAATTATGTACCTCTTGTTGAAATAGTTTGCTGTGGGAACGATGGGTGGAATCGTTAATGTAACATATATTTGATTTTTGTTTTGTTTTCATCATATCATATCGTTCTTCCTTTTATTAAAGAGAATGACAGAACAGATAGTTTCTGGAGTTGTTATGTCAACTGATCGCTCAAAAGCGTGGAATTTAGATTATAATGTGGAAGTTCCTGATGAAGATGACGAACCGGGTATTTTATTGAAATTATATATATATCATAATTCAATTATACGCTTACATTATCTTTTAAATTAAAAGTTTTGATTACTTTTTTTATTTCATACTTTTTCTAATTCTCAATTATTTGATGAATTCTTAAATTTCAGATTATATATTGGACAGCAAGACATCAATAGAAGACGCCCTCGCAAAGGCTGTAATTCAAGCTGAACGTAAAGCAGCAGAATTGCAAATAAGACAAATGATTGATCTGACAATTGATTTAGTTTTATCGATGCTTAAGAATATAGTTGTGGGAGAAAAGCCTTTAGAATTTTCAGCACCGAGTGGTCTAAAATTAACAATTGCAATGTGAGCTGTCAATGAAAATGAATTTACTAAATGATAAATTTAGATAACTTTGATAACTTCAATAAATTATGATTAACTTCAGGTATGCAAAAGGCTCGCTGTCTAACCAGACTATAGAACACGGAGACGCAATCTATATATTTCCTGAAGTTTGCGACATCTTAGCTAATAAAGACTGCTTTGGAAACGAAACATTAGGCACATTAGTAAGACATTTCAATTTTTCATTCAAGTTTCCTTCAGTCCTACTTATGATTTCTCTCAATCAAAGGCAGTTTCATGGCCTGCTATTCTTGAGTCTTATGGGAATAGCGTTGATCTTCTTTCTGCAGATACTAAAACTTTGCAATTACTTGTATTGAACGAAAGTCTCAGTATTATTGAAGTGAGAAATACTTCTAATACTTTTAGCATAATAGTGCCCCGAAAAGGCTCTGATAATCCCGAAGATGCTTCACAATCATTACCAGATCCTACTTATGTCGTACCAAAAATAAAATGGTACGAACAGATGGTTTATCATCAGTTTATGGTTGAAAAAGCGGATTCGGCTGTTAATATTGAAGTCCAACCAACAAATCCTAATTCTGAACTATTACTGTTTGTAAAATATCGCGAAAAACCTATGTATGACTACTACGACATTCTAATACCTTTACGTGCTATCAAAGCGTTCAAAGCAGGAACTTATGACATATTCTTG